>JAZHYW010033082.1:0-184895 GCA_037355805.1 Ixodes ricinus | reverse complement strand
TTTAGCATGTTATGTATAGTGCAAAGTGGTTCGCAGTGAAATTCCTGCACTTTTCCGTGGTAGTCCGCGTACATATATGAAGCACTTTATTTTGCAGCACTAAGAGTTGATTATAATTTCTAATTCTCGTAGTACCCCTGACCAAAATACCAGGTGAAAGATGGGAGTAAAATAGCGAATGATAAATGCTACTTTTTCAACGAGAAGCGGTATTATATTTGTAATTTTGTACCTGCATCCAATTTCTCTTGATAGTTGTGTTTTCAGATGTGTGTAATGTGCGTGTTCCACTGAGCTCATCGTGGAGCCAAACACCGATACATTTTTGTTGTGTTACTTGTTCTAAGGTGGCTATCGTTGAATCTGATCAGTTATGTTATCGTCCCGTTCGTTCACTGGCCTGAATATAGCATATTTGGTTTTAAATGGATTGAGTTGCGTGTTTTTTTGTTTTTATTTCTAGCCACTCGGATGAATTCGCCAAATGACTTTTGGCCATATCTTCGAGAAGTTGTTTACTTATTACACTGAAAAAAAAACATTTGTGTCAACTGCCAAC
Organism: Ixodes ricinus; assembly: GCA_037355805.1. Taxonomy (NCBI): domain Eukaryota; kingdom Metazoa; phylum Arthropoda; class Arachnida; order Ixodida; family Ixodidae; genus Ixodes; species Ixodes ricinus. The sequence goes on along the minus strand of JAZHYW010033082.1, from coordinate 184,336 downwards.
ATTACTATGTCTGGTGAATTTAGAATATTGACTGTATCTTAGTGTATATTAAGAATAATAATGATCCCATAATGGAGCCATGGGGGGATGCCATGTTTGATAACTAGTTTGCCTGACGATACTTTTTTAACCATACCATATTGATAGCGATTTTCTGTGAAATGTTTTATTAATTGCAAAGTGGCCCCGCGTATACCTAAGCTCTCGAGTTTATCCGATAAAATATCATGTTGTACTGTTTCGACTGCCTTTTTAATGTCTAAGAATATTCCCAGTGTAAATAGCTTGTTTTATATATTGTCTGTAATTTTATTCTTTACACAAAAAAAATGCTTGCTCAGTGTTTTTTTTTTTTTTCATCCAAACTGTGCTTCGGTTTTATAGCATGCTCTGAGAAATAGATTTCTAGCCCGTTGACGATTGCACGCTCAAATAGTTTGGACAAAATTGGTAAAACGGATACTTGCCAGTAGTTTGGTGGAATAGTCATTTCCTCGCCTTTGTGAATCGGACTTACTCTGGCAATCTTAAGTTTGTCAGGAAATACTCCCGTAATTTATTTATTTATTTATTTGAAATTTCATTAATCCGGGTTAAGGACTTCTATTGGAGTGGTAATTACAAATACATTTCGAAAAGAAAGGAAAGCAGCAGTCGAAGCACACGCACAAACGCCGGTGCACAAAATACGAACATTATAAACAATAAGCGGCATAAACATCGGATTGATTTAATGCGAAATAATGAAGCTCAGCGTGGACGATGCCTGCTTGATAGAAAGAGGTTTCATCCCGTCAAAATCCGCTGCAGCGTTATTTTTTATGTTTATGATTATTATATCAACTTCGTACGAGAGTCGTCGGAAATAAAATAATGGCAGTTAACGGCGATGTTTGGCAGTGCGTAAAGTTCTGGATTCCGAAACCTTTATTATTCTGTATATGCCACTACCGTGATAAAGTAGGTGTTCATTGCCTGTATCCAAGCTCCTGGCCAGTCAGCCTTTTGTTACCTAGACTGATGACCTCCACGTTTCTGTGCATATTTATTATCCCAGTTAGACGGTTAACTGTTTCGCACACCTCTCTTGGGTCATTATATATATTTGAAATATTTTGCAGATTATATTCTCGTTTCGTTTTTAAGACGTCGCGCATTCAAGTAATTTCTTATTACCTCGAATTCAGCTACAGCATTTGGGTCACTGGATTTAACAAAAGTATGATACAACCGATTTATTTTCTTAATTTTTTTTAACAAGGTAGCATTTATTTATGTTCTTTTGTTCGTTATTAAATGTAACTAGCGGAAATGTAGCCTCGTAGCACAGTTGAAGCATAGAAAAAAATGCATCGTCAGCTACATTCAAGTTTTCCAGGGACCTCCCAATACTGTGTTGGAAAATAAAATTGGAATTGAATTAAAAAACGTCGTTTCAGTCCGTTTGTGCAACAAATTCACTCAATTTTGTCAATGACTCCTCATTTATTCTTCTGTACACGTGCCTTTCTTTGTTGCGGTTTCTAGAAGCATTTTGGATACATGTCAAGCAGAAAGGGCATGTGACCACTGATGTCATGCGTTATTACGCCTGGCATACTATCAGGGTTTTATGTTGGTAGCACAAACATAAAGTGATGTTGCACTTCTCGAGGTTACTCTATAGTTGGCAGTGTTATCGCGCTGATACAGTTGTAAGAGAGTAGCAGGTCGTGAAACCGCCTCGGCGCAGTATCTGTATTCATAACTGAATATCTGTCTACTTCAATGTTCAAATGGCATTTTTTACACCGAAGCTGTTATGTGCTAGGATCTGGAAAAAAAATGCGTCCATGGATGTCAACAAAAAACTCCCGTTTAAACGGCGCTCCTTCGTTTCAAATGGTTGTGGCAAGTACAAATAAAAGAGGGGGAAAACCGACGTGAGTCAGCCTTCCTTGGCATTATTAGATAGGGAGGTCCTGATCCCTTGTTATCATTTACGGTCACCGACTTATCTCAGCTAAGAGTGCGCTGTGACGAGGCTGAGTGCAGAACGCGCGAACCTTCTTTTCTTTCGCTTCCGCGATGCTGATAAAAAGACTTGGGCTCAATCGTAAAAAAATGTCCTCGAGGTGTGCCTCGAAAAATTGGGTTTAGAACTTGCATGCCTTAAGTTACCATAAGGCAATGATCACTTTAGTCACTAAGAATTATATAAAGACAATTAAACAACAAAGTCGTGTACGTGTCTTTATTGCAGTCATATGTAAATCGTATATAGATGTCATATAGTTGTCGTAAAGTTTCCGTAATAATAACATCTTCGCTGGTCCTCCATCTTCACGTGAAGTGGATGGGCTCTATTTAAATATAAATCGCTATTCCACCCCTTAATTTTATTCTCCTTATCGTACCCGTGCCTTTGTAACCTAAAATAGCGGGTAACTGGACTGTTCATTGACAGTTAGCCACGTTTCCGTTAAAAAGAGCATCAAAGCTCTATCATAAAGAAGTTAAAAGCAGTTCAAACAAATCAGGCACGTAGCCAGGATTTTGTTTCGGGGGGGGGGGGGGGGGGAAGGTCCGCCCATGACAAAATGCTGTATGAGGGGAGGGGGAGAGGAGGTCCCAGCAAAATGGAAGATTTCAGGGTACCCCCCCCCTGGCTACGTCCCTGAAACAAATCTACCTAATATACCCCATTCACACGACCGATGAGGGTACCTTTAGCTAAGGGACCTTTATTCTCTGCGGCCAATCAATTAACGATCTTCCGCGCGTGGCGTGTGCTCGCGACCCAAGAGCACGGGCTGATTCGCCGATAGCAAAGGGACCTATGTTAAAGGTACCTTTATGTTGACCGTGTGAATGGGGTATTACTCTCCATATTGCGCACGTTCATGGGAAGTGCGGAGAAACTGGTATCGTGATTTCTTGAAATGTTTTGAAAAGTAGGTATGTGATAGTATTTGCACCGATCAACTGCGCTTTCAGCCATTGCGAAAGAAGCGATTGCACGTGGTTATCTGTTCGCTACTATTTCACGCGGTCATTTTTAGCGCTTTTCTCCACGTGTTCCTGAGCTGCGGCGCTCCAAAACACTCGGCCGCCGATCCCGCACCCCACTTGCTCTAAGCCGATCGCAGAGGGACAGTATAAGAGAACGAACTGCATGAGCTTTTGCGCAGCTTTATTGGCTTCATCAGCCCGTAGCGTTAAATTCGCTCTGAGCTAAGGTAAAACGAAGCATATATCGAGATCTTGGGGTTTTACAAGTCAAACCAACGAAGGTCATTTGGCACGCCCCAGCAAAAACATCGCGGGTGCACTTCGATCAACGGAGGCCTTTCCACGTGCAACCGCAATCTCAGATTGGCCTCCGCCAGATTGCGGGCACCTCGGCCGGTATTCGAACCCGACAAATAGGGATTCATGGGCCAGCGCGTTGGCTCAGAGTCACTGAGACGTTTTAATGTTTCCCGTTTTGTCTCACTATCATTGTCAACTAAAAACCACCAAAGTAACTGTAAAAAAAATGCAGGGCGTTTGTTTTAAGCTTAACAGATTTGTTTTAAAAAAAGCCGTGAATGCTACTCTAAATCAGTTTGTGCAGGTGAGGTACACGTCCAAGGGGACATATTATGAGAGGTAAATCGTCAAAATAAATAAAATAATTTACTGAATTGTGCTAATCGACTTTTCAATTAGTGAGAATAGACATTTGGTTCCAATTAGAAACATATATGGAGCGTCATCGGAAACAACTAAATCCGTATTTTTTTTAATATTTTAGGCACGTGGGAAGTGCAGTAGCGCGCTGAAGTCACCCCTCGTGCAAGAGTCACAAGGCTGAGGCTATAGACCTTTTTTGTGTACTCTTGTCCCCAGCCACCTAATAGGCGTATCCGGATGGGCAACGAAAAAAAATACAAAAACGTTTCAACCTGTAACTAGTAAAAAAAAAAAAATAAGGGGGAGGCAAAACGACAATGTGTGACGGTTACGCTTATATCCCAAGTGTCTTCCTGGCGTGGCGCGATGCCAAAACAATGTTTTAGCCCATACTGAAAGTGACGACAATTCAAGATGGCAGCGCCCTTGAAGAAAGGGTCTATAAGAGACAAAAAAACCGCGCGGGCGTCTTATCACACCGGTAGTCTTGCTCCAAATCTTCCTAATATTTTTTTTATTTTTTTTTATTTATACTGTCGGCCTACAGGCTGTTGCAGGAGTGGGATATTGGTAAAACAATCACTTTTTAACGCACAATTCCACGAACAATACATTTCATGATTGTTTCAGCACAAGAATGCATTCAAAATATAGGCAAACAAAGAAAACAGAAAACACACACAAAAAAAATAAACAAGTAAATAATTAGATCCTATTTTGTTGGGCGAGACTTCTGAGGAGAGCTTCAAAATCCTCAACGGTGTCACCTTCAAAAACATCTCGGGGCAGGCTGTTCCACTCATCTATAGTCCGTGGAAAGATGGAATGTTTAAAAGGATCGATTCACGCTTTCATTGGCATTATTATTTTATTGTGATTTCTTCTAAGTCCCCTAGTAGAACGAGCCTTTAAATATCGCAGTGAGTCTATGTTGAGACTATTTTTTTGTATCAGATAAAAAAGTTTTAGTCTAGCCACTTTAATTTCGACGCTCTGCTAGTGATTGCAAGTTAAGATGAGTAAGCATCGCACTCACAGACTGAGTCCTTCGGTATTGTGCTGTGATAAATCTGGCAGCTGCTTTTTGTACCTTTTCTAATTTTTCAATTTGTTTTTTTTTCTGTATGGGTCCCACACGGCACTTGCGTATTCTAAGACTGGGCGTACAAATGTACGCCCAGTCTTAGAATACGCAAGTGCTTTAAGTTTTACTTCCTCTGTCACTAATTTAAGGTTACGTCTTAAAAACCACAATTTTCTTTCTGCAGAGCTCGCAACATTGTCAACATGAAATTTCCAATTAATATCACTCAATACGGTTACACCCAGGTATTTAAACTTACTGACGAACGTTAATGGTTTATCGTCCAGTTCGTAGTCATAAGCAAGAACGTTTTTAATCTTGTTTGTGATCCTTGAGAATACAGTTTTTGTTGAGTTAATTTGCATTTCCGACCGCTTCCACGGTATTTGAAGAAACGTAATATCGAGACATTAAAATATAGTTGGATGACAGTTCTTTAATTTTAAATTAACTTTATGACTGTGGAATACAAAGAACGAAAGTTATAAACCGTCAAAATAGAACCAAGCCGCATGCATGCCTTAAAGTGCTCGCGTTTCTGCGAGCCCTTTAAGGCATGCAAAGCCGCAGAAAAGCCGGCGTCGGCGGGACGGGAAGATCCTGATTGGTCGATAGGGTCATGACGTCACAGTTGCATGACCTCGCGCGGGAATTTTAAACAATCTTCAGCACTCACGTGAAACGTGACATCACGCGTGAAGTGAAAGTGATTAAGAAATGGCATTTAATACGAAATTAAAGGTCGCCGCATGCCTCAAATGATTTTACTTTGCAAAGTAATTAATTTGCCTTCAAGAAAACATTTGAAGAACTTTAGGCGGGATTCAAACCCACGACCTTTCGTTTGCAAGCCAGACACGCTACTGACTAGGCCACGCAAGACACGCTTGGGAACGAGCGGGAGTTTATATATTTATATGCGTGCCCGCCCTACCGACAAACCCAGAATACCTTTTCACTGTCTGGAGATTATGGACCTGGAAAATTCTTTCTGGAAACCTGATATCCAGATTGAAGACAAGGAAATAATTTCTGAAAACCTGAAAACCAGATAGGATCCAGACACATTTCCAGTTCCATAATCCAGAAAGCGAAAAATTATACTGGGTTTTTTGGTAGTGCGTGAAGCCGAAGTGAGGCGACAGCAGCGACAGGATGATCCGGAGATGCGATAGTGGCTCCGGATCTCGGAGCGCACTCGCGCCTCCGAGCATGAGAAACGAATGAGAAGGCGATGCGAACGGGGCCCAATAACTCTATCGTATACATCTTAAAACCTGAGACTGTGGTTGGAAAAGTTGAAGGTATTTAGGAGAGGCAACAAGAAAAAGAAGAGGCAAGGTCTCAAACTCAGCTAAAATCTTTATTGCGTTCGCGTCTTATATACTCCGCTTCCAATGACGTCACCAACGTTGACTCCCAACCGTCACAGTTCAAACCACCAGACCCGAAACCGAGGACAAAGCAACAAGCGGACAACTTTATACAATGGCTTATACCTGACCTTAATCTTCGCTAACATCAATGTACCAGTTACAAAAGGACCGAAGGTTTACGGCACCCTCCACAAAATCTGATAAGAACTACATCACTAAAAGCAAACTACCGTTCAAAACCTCTTTATACAAACAAAAGACAAAGAAAACCAGGAAGTCCAAAACGATAACGACGCCTCGAAAGGATCGCTCAAACCAGGATACTAAGGTTCATTGCTTTGTTCAGCATAGAAGGCCGCTTTTACAACCGCAAAAAACGCTTCGCTTCGTTCCCAACCTGCAAAGACGCCTGGCTGATGCAATTACCCGACGTCTTAATACAAACAGTTTCCTGAACAACACGTTTCATGTCATCTTTCTCTTTACATATTACCTCCGTTTTTGACCAAACAGCCTTACAACCGCGACATTCCTGTAAGTGCCTAGCTAACTCGGAGTTTGAAGCATTGTTCCGGACATTCCTTTTATGTTCAGTGAGCCTATCATTTAAACACCTCGAAGTTTGTCCCACATACTTAAAACCACACTCCAATGGTATTTCATATACCACTGACCCTTCACACGGAACCGATTTATCGCGGTGCTCCTTCTGGCACTTTTTTTGTCCTGATTCAAAGGGTGTAAGATGGCAAAGCTTAAAATCCGCAGTACACACAGTTTCTATACCAAACTTCTTCGCGCTTGCCTTCAAATTGTGCGAGATGTCGTGGAAGTACGGAATTACTGCTCGTCGGCTGTTTAAGACCTGCTTGTTTTGTTTGCCTGTGAGTTGAATAGTAAGCTGTCGTCTTATAAAAGTGTCCTCATAACCTGCATTCTGTAGTCTTGTCCATTGTCTCTTCAAAGCTTGGCTCAAAAAATGAGTGCATGATTTTGACAACGCGTTCCCAATTAGCGACTTTGCGATTCCCGCTTTAACGTTTTTCGAATGACAACTCTGTTTAGGGAGGATCGGTTTCACCGTTTCCTTGCCATATTCCCAACAAAGCCCGTTGCTTATCTGAATCCGTAAGTCCAAAAATTCTAGTACATCATCTTTCGGTGTCTCTACTGTAAACTGCAACTCCGGGGCCGTTGCCTTTACTAACGCTTCAATAGCTTCCGATAAGCCTTCTTTAAATGTGCACACAATGATATCATCGACATACCTTCTGACGAAGCACATCTCTGCGGTTAACTCACTCGTTTTTTTGGACAGCGCTGCATCTAAGGAGTTGAGGTAAATCTCCGCTAAAATAGGTGCGACTGACGAACCTATACATACGCCTTCCTTCTGGACATATTTGCAAGCGTTGTACTCAATGACTGTTGATTGCAAATAAAAATCTAGCACCGCGAGGAACCCTTCAATTGACACCCCCGAACCGGACTGAAACCTGACTAGATTTAATTCTAACGCATCTCTCACCGCGCTCATCAATCTTTTTTTCTCCAGCGAGTAATAAAGATCTTTTATATCCATTGAGAACAGTGCGCATTTCCTCCCATGATTGAATACCTTCAACTTTTCCTCCCATGATTGAATACCTTCAACTTTTCCAACCACAGTCTCAGGTTTTAAGATGTATACTATTCACCAGCTCGCCTGCAAATACCTTCAACTTTTCCAACCACAGTCTCAGGTTTTAAGATGTATACTATTCACCAGCTCGCCTGCACACTGACCGTCTTTTCGTTAACTCTATCGTGTTTTTTCAGCGGTTCTTGAAGTGGGGACTCGGTGGCAGACCTCGATGTCGTTGTCTAGGATGGATTATCTTAAAACTTCGTATAACGTCTTAACGATCTCGCAGGATCGCCTTCCTGGAGCACCCCTTTTACCCCCAGGTCGTTTGTCCTTTGAAACTGCTCAAGTTCCTCAATCTTGATCGCCAGTGACTTGTTCTTTGCTCGGAGATCGTGGTTAGCGTCTGTAAGCAGCTTGACCTCCTTTCTACATTCTTTTAGTTCGGATGTGATCGTTGTAACCTCATCAAACGTGTCACTCGTGAATTTCACTCTCTTTGAAGCCTCACATCTCCGTTCTTATTTCTCGACGTTGGTCTTCTATAACCTTCATACAGTATTTTGCTCTTTTCCTTCTTTGGTCACGGCAGGAGGCAAACGCAAACACACACATACACGCACACGACACACACACACACACGCACACAGACACACAAGACGGTCAAGCTTCAACAAAATGGCAGGTGAATGATGTGTTCCGCAGCGAGGCACAATTATAACGGCAAGGAATCTTAGCACGAACACAAGTTCTCATCTTTAAACAGGCCAAAGATCGAAGTTAGACGCTGTTGGTCATGCTTCGGCTGCCGAACTGAGCGAGGGACCTGCTGTACGTGGCTTTTTGTAGGCGCCAGATGATGGCGGTGCCCTCTCATGGTGTTCCCTGTTGACGATCGACGTTCCGCGATTGTACGTGGTCCGGCATCCTTTTCTAGCTTCGTCAGCGCTGGTATCTTCGGCAAGGATGAAGTAGGCAATCGTAGCTGTAAACGGGTCAAAGGTTAAAGTTAGACGCTGTTGGTCATGCCTCGGCTTGAGCCAGGGACCTGCTGTGTGTGGCCTTGTGTAGGCGCCAGATGATGATGATGCCCTCTGATGGTGTTCCCTGCTGACGCATCGATGTTCCGCACTTGTGCGTGGTCCGGCGTCCTTTTCTTGCTTTGTCAGCGCTGTTATCTTCGGCAAGAATGAAGTATAGGCAATCGCAGCTGGAAGTAGGTCAAAGATTAAGTTAGACGCTATGCGGAGGGCAAGTTCGTCTGCTTCTCGCGCAGGGGGTAGCGGTGACGTCAGAACGCCGAGCCCTGATTGGCTGATCGCGGTCCCCTATCTGAGCGTCGTCTGCTCCTCTGCAACGTCGTCTGCTCGCAACGTCGTCTGCGTCTGTCTTACCTTTCCTGCGACTTTTGCAAGTGGAGAGGCCAGATTCACGAATCTATCTTACGCCAAAAATATGCGTAAGACAAAAACTTAAAAACAAATTCGTATTCACGAACCGAAATTTTCATAAGTTTTGCGCAGGTTACGACAAAATCCTACGACAGCTCCGAAGCTACGCACTTGTTACGATCAAATCAGCATGACCGACAGCGTCGCGGTCGCGACGACCAACGGACGTTTATTTTTCTACGTGCGCTTCTCTCGCGTCCCGACTTCAAGCAGCAAGAAAAAAGTAAAAAGTACTTGAACCAGACCACGACGAACAGAGAACGCTGGATCCGCAAACACCCGGGAAAAGCTCCAACGGCCACGATTTCACCGACACTGACCGAGCGAACTCGGCAGATAGGCTCTAGCAGCCACTCCGACTCGGTGACCGTCTGCCCACGACCGGCTGGCGTGCTGAATGGAATGTGCCCGCGCGACCCTTGTGAACCCTTCCCGTATTATACTGTGATCACTAACCTCAATTTTAGATTAAGAGGTCAATCTCTTCTTCTTGTCATCTCCTTGTTTTCCGAGGCAACGGTGACTCTCGCCGGTGAAAAAGCGGTGAATATCCGACAGACGCAGGAAAGGTAAAGGAGCCATCGCTTTGACTAGCAGACGTAAAGCAGACGACGTTAACTGCGCCAACCCGCCGACGCCGTTAAAGAATGAGGAGTCTTGCCGCACACGATGGGGGGAAAAAGTATTTGGGAGTAAACTTGCGTACACTAACACGCTCACTCTCGGTTCTTAGCAAACAAACCTCGGCGTCTCGGGACACCTCGCCAGTGAGTATTTTGACTTCCCTCCTTGATGCGCGTCTGCTAGTTGTTCGACAAAAACAACGAACCGCTCGAGTTATTTCGTCTGCCTTCTCTGAAAGGCGAAGTCGAGCTCGCTCGTTAAGACCTGCACTTCCGAAAGTCGCAGGAAAGGTAAGACAGACGCAGACGACGTTGCGAGCAGACGTTGTTGCAAAGGAGCAGACGACGTTCAGATAGGGAACCGCGATCAGTCAATCAGGGCTCGGCGTTCTGACGTCACCGCTACTTCCTTTCTCATGCGCAGAAAACGAAAATGAGCCCACTTGCGGGGCGTAGTGCTCATGTCTCGGCTCCCGAACTGAGCCAGGGACCCACTGCATAACTGTATAACTCACCTGCAGAAACCGCATTAGCGTTGCTTTCACGGTTTTTCTGTTTTTAACAAATCTGTTAAGCTTAAGAGTCACTGAGAGCTTGAGGAATCCGGAGCGTGGACTCCTATGATCACGCGTCTTGCTTTCTGATCTCTTCTTCGGCATTCTTATCGACCGATACCGCGGTCCCTCATTGGCTGTGGAGTGACGATAAGATGCACAGGACTTGCCATGACTTGCATTAATTTCTAAAGCTGTTGGTAGCTCTAGTGTAGGCCATTATAATAACCGTCTTATGCGCGCTGACATCTTTGTCTACTGGGCTGTGGAACACGCTCTGCGCTTGCGAAGTAGCTGTCTTCCGCTGAACATCAGGCACCGCGCATTCGTCCACACCACGGTAACTCGGAATTTTTTACGCGCCAGATGATAAAAAGGTGGTGTAAAAGTTGTCTTTAAAGAGCATTTTGCGTGTTTACATCCGACTCTGGGCTATTTGTCTTTAACTTCTGAAACGACGTCTTCCAAGATTAGGGTTAGCGGAAATCGGTACACACTTATATTTCCTTGCCAGATTGTTCTAAACTGCTTCGTGTTTTTTTTTTTTCGTGCTTTTTTGTGTGGTAAATTTGGTACTTAAAACATGGGGTCTTTGTAATCAGCAAACTAAGCAACGAGAGAAAATTATTATATTTTTTAAAGATAGGTATAATACCTTTTAAAAGCGCAGATTGCGTCATATTTATTTCCATTATTATGAGTTGTTCTTTGCGAACTTGCAGTCCTTGCAAGACCCCATTCCAGCAAGAACCTGCGGTTCCTGTCGGCATTGACAGAATAAAAATATAATGTGGACACGCCTTTCTGGAAGGTTAAGTTAGCTTTATTAAAATGCTTCACAAAAAAGAAAAAAAAAGAATTGCGATGCGGGAAAGAGTGTTGGTTAAGTCAAGGAAAGAAGAATAAACAATTAAAACTGGGACAATACAACACATATTTCAGCAGCAACGGACGAGTCCGTTGCAGCTGAAAGTTGTATTATCCAGTTTAATTGTTTTATTCTCTTCTTCCTTGAGATGAACATTAAAATATAATGTTCACAAATATTCAGAGATAGTTTACATTGTGCTGCTCGGGACTCTAAAACGGTCTGCTTCGTAGATTTGCTGATTACGCCAGAGCAACGAATGTGCGGCGTCGATTCTGCAAAAAACAAAATCGTCAAGTTTCCAGGTCAATTACTATCTTCTCAAGGACGCACCAGTGCGTTCGATCTGCACTTGCAAGCACACTGGAGACAGCGGACATTTTGAGCCCACGCCGAAAGCAAATGAAAATTCCTGACAGTGATATACGTCTTGGCGTAATCACTGCAAACCTAAAAAAAGTATGCATTTTGAAGAACACGGTGAACACCTTGTCTTTCGTATCATCCATGGAGAAGTCTGACCGCGGTTTAATACATCGTGCAAAAGGCAGTCGGCAGACACTAGAGAGTTTTAGGGAATCGTTACGAAACGGTATACCGTATCGGATAGGCAAAAAGGGTTCCCCAATAACTCCCATACTGTCCGAGGCGTGTTGCTTCCTTGTAGGAACGGTTCAGTCAAGTTGATCGCGCAAAAGCTGTCTAGCGACATATACAGTGGTATGAAGCAAACCAGCTTTCTAATATGCTGGAGGCGTTTCCGCGGGTAATTCTGCCATCACGTCTGCAGCAGCGATTGACCACGATTCGCCGGGCCCCATCCCGAATTCCCGACGCGAGCACTCTTACCCAAGTCGAGTGCGTTCGCGCACTGATCTTTCGTGAGCTGCCTCGGATCATTATTGGGTTATCCATGAGCTGCCTTAGATTATTTGAATCTCTGCGTTATCCCCGCGACTGCCTCCACATCATGATCCAAACGACTACTTCAGCAAGCTAGAGTGCGGACTGAACGAAATAATTCGCTTCTGCTCTCTAACTTAATTAACCCGCAACAAAAAAAAAAGGTTTTTTTTTTTTTCAATTTAGTGGCGTTTTCAGTTTAGTAGTGAAAAGTTGTTTCTTTCAGTTTAGTGGCCGTACACGCGAGTTTATATATCCTTGAGTAACGCTTGTGTCAGAATGCCTGTGTAAAATGCCTGACTTTCAAACCACACTATTGTTTCTTGACTTGTTTAATAAAACATACAAAAAAGTCAGAAGATGATGAATTACAATATAAAACTCAACTTCACAATCCCTGAACTCATCTCTAAGGTGTTTGATGGTCATTTGACGTGGTCATTACAGTGAACAATTAATAAAAATGAAAAGTGACGACGGCATTTTCTGACCAGTAAATTGTCTCGGCTCGCTGATCCCTAAATTATGGGCTTTTTGTTTGAAGAGCCACGACGTGAGGAAACAAAGCCATTGGGGTTGCCTTCTGGTGACCGTGAGTGAGTGATAGAGATGATGGAAAAACGGAAAGGTTTGTTAGGACCAGTTGTCTGTAGACGATACCAACGATCCTGGGATCGTTTGGATAAAAGTAAGTCTGATGTATAGCTGCGTCCCACCTAGAAGGTCGCAGTCACGAGCTTCCTTCCCCGAAAACTGAATTTATCATCTGTGAAGAACAAGTTGACGACACGTGCTTCTAGGTTTCCATGACTTATCTATCAGAGAGCACTGCTTCAGGAACCGCTGTATGAATAATTCTTGTCCTTAAGTGTGCAGAACTATATATAGGCTTCACTGGTCGATCCCGCTCCACCACACTGTCGAAAGCATAAAAAAAAATCACAGAGACAAACTAGTGCTGGAGTATGTTGGACGCGCGCAGGTAAGAGCAAATAAATACGCATCCTTGCTGTCTTCACGTGCACGTGGTGTTAGTAATGTCATCAGCTATACACAAGTGTACATAACTATACGTTACACAGGCGATAGCATGTTTTCCTTTGAAATTGCACTGGTGAGACGGTCAGATTCAAATGTGAAACGTTTCAACCCTACATACACTCTGTGAATATTGTATGTATTGGGGCTTTGAGATGGTTTCGCTGCATTGCTACTGATTTGCTCATGCATGCGCCCTGGAAGCCACCAATGATGCAACGATGCACAATTCAATGCACCTATAGTCTTGCCTTCTGCGTAGCCGTCAAACGACAAGGTCAGATTAAGGTAGCAAAGGAGAATTGTTTGATCAAGACTGACAAACAATTTGATCACTTACGTCGTTTTTCCTGTCGTGTAGCGTCGGTTTCCTTTCCCTTTTAAGCAGCTCTTTGAATCACTGCATCCCTCTCTATCCCAGCAGAGAGCAGACAACCGGGACAAATATATCGGGGTAACTTTGTGTCTTTCTGTTGACCCTTTCCTCTCTATACCGTCCCTTGGATCGCCACGTGAAGAATTTAAGCCAGTTTTCGAAATAATAATTTATAAGGCCTGGCAGTCAGAGTTTGATAATAAAACGGACAATAAACGACATGTTGTCAAACCTTTATTTGGACCGTGGAGAGTTCCCGCCACAGGAACTGTTGCCCATGAAATTTTGATATCCTGCCTGAGGATTGGCCACTCGCGCATAACACATTTGTATTTGCTTTGTGGTGAAGATGCTCCACTGTGTGAGCATTTTGGCAAAGTAGTGACTGTGTTGCACATTTTGTGGCACTGCAGGTATCTAGATCAACAGCAACGATCATGTTTTCCAGAGCTTTTTAAGTATCACCTCCCGTTTCATTTTGCCTTCCTTCTTGGCGACGAGCCTGTAGTCACATATCGGCGTTTTTAGACTTTCTTAAAGCAACTGGCTCTACAACCAGGTTGTAACTCTTATTCACAAAATATGTGCCTCTCGTTGTAGACTTTAAAATGTTGCAAAATATGGTCAAGCTGATTTTGCACCATGAAACCCATATTCATAATTTTTAACCGTACCCACAACTCATGTCCGATATGTTATGCACGGCTCACGTTCACAGTCTTATTACATCATCAGCTGCTACAGTTTTGGTTACTCCTTAATCCTCGTTTCTGCAATAGTCTACGGTATACACTTGGCGCATTTAGAACCCTCGTAGCTCTCGCGCCAACAAAACTCCAATCACCATCGACATTCCTGCAACCCAGGCACCACCGATATTGGCGCCCAATGTAGGGTTGGAAATTTTCTGAGCATATATTCCGGCGACCATCACGATTTGCTTCGAATCACAGTGGCCCTCGTGTCACTGAATTGTGTGTATGGGATGCCGTAGCAGACCAATGGCGGCGTCCAGTGGTTTCGTTTTCCGTTTTTCTTTCGCTCTAGAGTAGCATCTTCCTGCGGTAAGGAAAACTTGGATCCTCTCGTCAACGCGGATGGCGCTCATCATGGATCGTTTTGCTTGAACAGTTTTTTAATGACATTTAAAGCCTCACAACTATGCATAATGCGTATACACACACCTGTCACCTTTGTTTCTTCGCGTGCTGCGGTTCACCATATGGAGACGTGTACGAGGTGCTTCGAATTACGGCGGGGTCACGCGAAACCAAATGACAGTGCGACTACACGATGAAGACGTCACACACAAACACGGTGTCACACGTCGGGCAGACCGAATCCGACTTACCCGTCGCCGCAGCGGCAGCCAGCAGGGACGCGGCGGCCGCAGTCCTCGCACCACCGAAGATCCTCTCCCTGTCCTTGGCCGTCAGCCGCCGCCGATCCGTGATGATCGGCCAGAATCGCCGTCACGCCGAACTTGAGCGGAGGCGTCGTCCGCACCTCGTCCTCATCGCGGGGCGTCATGCCGGAGCTAGACACGAGGGCGCCGCAGCACTCTTGCAGCACGGCGTGGTTGCCGCCGACCGCCGAAGCCGGGGACGTACCGTCACTGCGCGACAGCAAGTTGTCCACGAGGAAAGAACTGTTGGTGGCACTTCCGGATGAAGACCGCTGGTGGTGGTGCTGCGGCGTGTGATGAAGCTGGAGGATCGGACCTGGCGTCGGGTACATTGCCGCGCACCCGGGCAGCGCGCGCATCCGCTCCGCTATGAATTATACACGAGTTGGGGGGATGGCATCCCGGTGCTGGCGCGCTCTCTCGCGAGCCGCAGCGGCGGAGCAAACCCAGTCCCCGGATCAATGCATGGGCCAGCCGGAGGGGGTAAAGGCGGTGCTATTGGTCGGCGCGGGATCGGGTTTTTGCCTCTTTTTTCTTTGTGTGTTGCGCGCCGGCGAAGCGCCGGCGCATTATGCGCGAAGGACCGCCCCGAAATAAACGTTCCGCCGCGCAGTTGCGCGTTGGTGTGCGTGCGCGCGCCCGCGCCCGCGCGCTAGTTTGTGCGAGGGTGAGGGAAGGTGGTTCTCGGGCGAGCACCAGATTCGTGCGCGGGGTTCCGGAACGGTGTTTGAGTATGAGGTTTATAGGCACTCGCCGCGCCTCGCCCGCGCTCGGCGATCATTGACGTGTTGACGCGATGAGAGCCGCGAACCGCGTAGGGCTTTGGCTCTCGGCACGTGCTCGCCGCTTTGGTGGAAGTGACGAAGGAAGGAGGAGATTATCTTTCTGATGCAACGTGGACAAAACTACACGCCCGCACCTTTTTATTTCTTCTCGTTTCTCTTAAGTGCGATCGAAACATTTACTCTAATCCCGAAGAAGACAATGAGAAATGAAATATCGTTTTGTCCGTTATTTTTTGTTTCTCCTTGTCTGGGGATTTAAGTTTTGATCCTTCTGTCTTGATTCCTCCTTTGAACTGAGCTAAAAAATGCTCCCCCCCCCTTTTTTTTTGACGTGGTATGCTTTTGAATTTACCACCAGTACATAATGCCCCCCCCCCAAAAAAAAAGAAATAAATATATATATATATATATATATATATTTTTTTTTTTGAGGGGGAGGGGGGGCACTTTGTACTTCATGCACAAAAATGAGACTAAAGACAGGAGCAGTTACCCCTCGTTGCTCGAAACAAAATTCCAACAACAAAGAGCAGCGCAAGAGTGAAAAAAAAAACGTTCGTCCTTGGTTTCCCTAAATCCTTACATATGCTATCGCTTGCGCCCATCACGCGTTAGCTGTCACAGGAAGTGCGACCCTCGGAAGGAGTTGGCCATGGACCACTTCAGGATTTTTGTCTCGACGTGACAACCCGGAAGAACATCTACGATTAAAGGTTCAAGACAGGGTGGAGCTCCACCCGGGAGCATGCTTGCCTTGCAGTGAAGCCGTGACTACCGGCATGTGTTCCATCAGGAACCAGTTTATCTCTTAACCAGAAGCAATTCATTGTTGACGTTATCGAATGATTGTGCAGTGATATGATTGGTGCGCCGTTTGCGCCAAACTGCGCCAAAGTGCTTACCCTGATACAGCCGGCAACAATTTGCCGAAATATGTGAAATTTGCGCCAACATTTTGCCAAAACTTAATTGCACTTTCTTAATTAGTTAAAATATAATAGACCGGGCCTCGCTACACGGTCGGATCGTTACGGTAAGCTGGTGCAGGTTTTCAAGACTGTTAGTTATTGCCTCAAATAACGTACTGTTTGATTTTATCTCTGTACCAAACGAAGACAGTATGCTCAGAAGTTTCACAGCATTCGGCATGTTCGTGGTCTCTTGTGACGGGTTACTTAGCTCTGTTGAGTGCGCTTCTTCCCGCACACTGGTGGACGGCAGTGAAGCGACAATTACAGAATAAACATCGCGATTTTGTGCACCTTGCTTCACCACAGCGCACCCTTGCTCTAAGGAGAAAACACTTCTCGAAAACAGGGCGTCAAAGCAAAGGAATTTTATGAGCGCTAATAAAGCAAAAAAACCTCGCAACTAACTAATAATAATAATAATCTGCGGCCAATATATTTACGAACAACAATATTCTGATGACAGTGTGTTTTTGAAGTAGGAGATTTAGCAGGTATACTTGGGAATTTTGAAGATTTATATGGACTGCTCTACATGTTAATGTTTCATGTCAGCTCTTTGTTGATTTATCACTTTATATCGGTTCCATCTGTGCAATGGCACAGTCAATGGAGCAACTTAATACTAAATTAGCTGGAGCATGGAAGCATGGGAATAACCTTAACAAATTCGACTGGATTGTTTTTTTAAACATATTTATCGTCCACATGCTGATGTTTATGTAATCATGAAGCTCTAGATACAAAATGTAATTGATCATAATCGAATGACAAACTCTTTGTCTTTATCTTAACTAAGAATGACAGTTTTATTACAACTTCTAGGACTATATCAAAACGCCCGTTTGGGTGTTCCAGATTATTATATTCAAACATTATTGCAATGGAACATATTACTTGGTTTTCCTACGATTCCGCACATAAAATAACCATTCATGCCAGTTCGTACTGTCCTTCATAAATCAGCGTACTGTTGTTGTATGTGGTGCTTCTACGCGGGAATAAATAGCTAGTTCTGTGTTTGAGCAAATCAAGCCTGCCATGCAATTGGTGGTAACCCAAGGGTGCCCGCAAGTTGGAAGTAAAACCGACAGTGTTTTGTAGTTTGACAGGCCACCGCACGAATCTTAACATAATATTCGCAGTGCTATATACGATTGAAAGTAAAGTGTGCGCTCGTATGCTCCAAAGGGTCTTGTTGCTGCTCGAAAATGAACTTTTGGCTGCTCCAAAAGGTGCTCCCAAATTACTCGGGCCAATCACATCACGGAACTTTTGTCGTGTATCAATGCACCACATAAACCTGCCCACAGTTCTCACTGATTGGAGCACAGAATTCCATGAACAGAACAAAGATTACATTCTACCGAGCGGCGCTATATACACAAAACCCCGTTGCGCCAAAATTAGTTTTGTGCCAAAAGACGTGACACGAGTGCGTGAAAACTATAATCTAAAAATAATCTTGGGATGTATTTGGTAATAATAATACCGACTTATAATTGCGTTTTTTTAAATTATTATTAGGGTCCCCATTATTGGAAACCCGGTTATAAATCTGGAGATTGTACGTTTCCACACAGTACGCGTTTCCTGCACGTTTCCGTAGGCAGTCGGAGATAAATTGTATTTGAGAGAAAAATAAAAAAATATGCTTAAAAACTCGTGCTCCATATACAGGAAGAGCATTTTAAAATGAAACTATACTTGTTTTCACCCCACAAACCGTAGTAAAGAAAGTCCGGCTTCACGTGGAGCATTACCACTTTTTCCCTTTCTGTAGAAAATTAAGATATGTGTAGGTTCATTTTAAATTAGACGTATGATATCTTATCAAGACGTACAAGTTTCAGACAGCCAAAAGCATCGTTCCTTCTTCCCACAAATAAATCTTGTAAGAACTACTTCGCGCTGCGTATGAACGATGTGAAAAAACTTCCTTTTCTTCTTTTTTTTTTTCTTTTTAGGTGGAAACGAGATGTCATTATAACTCACGGATAGCTTTGGCTTGAGTTTCTTAACGGCCTCATTTATTTCAGAGATGTCCACGTGGGGTGCTGCCGTCCCGTCTCCACTCCAATCAGTGGGGAATGTTTCATCGTACAAAGTGTCCGACGAAAAAGAAGTACGAAAAACCTCCGAACACTTTTGAGCTACAACTTCCAAGGAATCACGAAATCACAGCATCCATCTCTTAAAGACTGTCGTGGTTCATTCGTGTGTTTCTTCGTATATTACCAGAAACGTACAGAATTATTCCTATACACCTTTTTCGTTTAGCCTCGCACCCAGCCACGTTGTCCCCATATCCGGTATGCGTTCCGAACAAAAAGCAAGATATTACAACCCCGAACAAGTAAAAAAGTATAAAAGGGTCATAACAAGAACGACTTACGGTTGCAATTAGAATGTTAACACGTTCAACTGTCGAGGCGAGAAGAAAACGATGTTTTCACGCATACCGGAAGTTCCAGAATTGAAGATGGCGGCGCCCACGTAGAAAAGGTGTATAGAGGCTCGCAACACTCACTTTATATCTGCTGTCATCCTGTGCATATAATGTTTTCACCAGGGATCTGCACGCCGTGTATTTGTTATGCCAGTACTGCAAGCCAGTTTGTTTATACGTTCGGTATAGTAATGAAGTTTTCTACGACAGTTCTGCCTAAGTTCTCAATAAAGCCATAAAGGAAACTTCGATGGTGCACCGACGGGAGTATAGATGCTCATTTCTTCCAAAATATTGTTTAGAAAAACACTCTGTCGCTACATCAACAAAATTTATTTCTCTTATGCAAGATCAATCCATGATTTTGAAATATTTGAACAATCCATAGAAGTCTTCCCTGCTATGGCGAGGAAAAAAAGAAAAAAGAGTGGTATTCGATCGAGGCCGGAAAACACCTAACGAGACAGAAGTTCGACTGTGAAAAGTAGTGTACACGCGGCATCAACTTGAGGACACTGATTAGTTAGAAGAACTCAGTCCAACATGCGGCATCAACTTGAGGACACTGATTATAGTTAGAAGAACTCAATCCAACATGTTATGGGCCGCATTTCGTAATGCGGTTACACTGAGCGAACTTGCTAATGAAATAAAATCTAGCAAACAAAATGATTACAATTTGGTTGAGGAATCGCTGCAATTTACTATTTCAGCGGAATGCCTCGCTACTCACGGGAGGTTAAAATCTCCATGTATATATATATATATATATATATATATATATATATATATATATATATATATATATATGCATGAGTCTATATGATGACGATAATCAGACGCGGCCGTTGTACAGACACCAGCATATCTATGTGATCACGAAACGCAACCGGGTCTGACAACGGCGAAAGATAGCAACCTCTTATCAAACATATGTCACCTCCAGTAGATTCGGAAGCATTCATCGTACGTCTCGAAGTCAAACCGCCGGTGCGCATTCATTTTCTTGTTCGCAGCAGTAATCACTCCACCACCCATCCTGCAGTTAACGCTAGTCACAATCACAGTCACGTCAGAACACCGCGCAATTTAAAGAGAAAAAAATTTTGAATGAAATATGCTTTTATGTAACTGAGTCTCCGTGAGACACACGATGTCGTAACTCGAGGTCAAAAGACCCTGCACAAATTTACCTGCTTTCTTCCTTAGTCCAAGAACATTTTTATAGTAAGCTGTTGCACTTCTACTCATTGAAGGTCAACTTGACTCGGGTCTTCCGTATATATGCCCGAAACACATCGGTGGCAACAAACGACCGAAATCTGCCTGAAGATGCTTCCTTCAGTGCATATTACAGGTGCAGTGTATCTTATGCCACAGACAAGTGAAAGTACGAGTGCGGTAGGTGCTACGGCCGCAACCTTGCGAAGGGTAGAGCTTTTCATCACCTATAGGCCAGATGCCACAAGTCTAACTGCAGGTCGTCTTCGCTATTTTAACAACGAAAATTTAGTACTGCCAGAACTACAGTAGGATATGCGATTTTGTGTTCGGCATTTTTTTTATTTGTTCGCTATTTTTGTGTGTATAATGCTATAGTGGGTGACAGGTCAAGAACGAAGTGGCAGCTCCTCCCGCCCCTTTCCACTATAGCAGAGCGAAGGCTGGAGAGGAGGCGACCTCCTCTCCACCATTCGCTCTGCTATAGTGGAAAGGGGTGGGAGAAACTTCCACTTTGCTTTTAAAGGTGCCCTGAGGACGTTCATGAGATCGCCTAAATATGGCGACAACTCACTCTGCGGGACTCTAAGCATCCTAGAAATCCGTAAATCACAACGATGCACTGCCGATTTTCCTATTAAAAACGCAATCAAAGATCGAAATTATCTCCGGCGATGGGAGGAGCATTGTGTCGGCCACCAGGACGGCATGTGACCAATGAAAACGCGATATTTCGTTGAGTCATGCGAACGCTGTTATTACAAAAAAATGTGTATGCTTTTGTATAGATGATAGAAGCAAGTAAGAGTAGTCAAAAAAGAATTTCGTCGAGAGGGAACATAATTTTTCAATAATCGTCTCAAAAACAATAAAATATGTTTTTGTTTTTTGTTTGTTTTTTGTGTTTTGCTAGAGTGATGTGTTCGGTCGTCAGCTCTCGAGCACTCGAGCGCGCGCTCGCTGGGTTGAATCGTAGTCCGGCCTGTATAGGCATCCATTCGACCATAGCCTCCTATATACTGACAAAGCCTGGCAGATCGCTACGAGAAGCGGCCGCCGAAATGGACAAGGGGAGCGGCAGACAACGGATGAGAGGAGAGCCACGTGACTGGCGCCCCGCTGCGGCGAGACGCCGAAACACACTTCTCCCGAGCGAACAAGTGTGTTTCCGGTCCTCGCCGCTGCAAAAGCTGTGCGCTGACGTCCAGGTCCCCCGAAAAATGGCTCTTTGATGTTCTGTGCTACCAGATCCTCGCGCTCCAAATCTGCGACCGGGCACTCTATGGCTCCGTCGTCGAACTGCCAGGCTTTGTGAGTATAAAGGAGGCTATGATTCGACATATCACTCCGCTGTTCCACCGGCCGGAAGCGCGAAGATCTTTCGCTTGCTATTGACTGGTAGTGGTCCTGGTTTCAGAACACGTTCCTCCCATCGCCGGAGACGAAATCGGTGTGTTACGATTTTTGATTGTTTTTTTTTTAATAGGGAAATCGGTCGCGTATCGTCATGATTTAGGGATTCCTAGGATGCTTATAGCCAGCAGAGTGTGTTATCGCCATATTTAGGTGATTTCAGAAACCTCCTCAAGGCACGTTTCACCTGTCACCGACTATAGAGTGTTTGATGTGCGTCTGTGTGTTTCTTTCTTTTTTGCGCTTGCGTTGTGATGCACCACCGGGAAAGCATGTTGCTGTTGTTGGACATCAATAAATAAACGTAAACATAAAAAAATTACTTTCCTTACGTCCGCCCGAAACCACTCAGTCGCGCACGCGACAGGTCACATACCGAACCGAACGAATTATCCGTGAACTGAAGCTTGAACTGCCGGTCAGCTGCTGTGTAATGGCAGCGGCTGGATCCGGCGCTCTCGTTTTGCTGCCATGTCCCTTGATCCTCCCTCTTTACCTTGCTGCACCCGCCTGCTCCTAGGCGGACACAAAGTGCAAGGATGATCGTGGTCGTCAATTTTCTAATTAACTAAAATCCTTTATGGACGTATTAAATTAGGGTATGTGTTCATGTTATGTACTTCGAGCCCATTTTACATAAATGTAACATTGGGCTCTTCCATTCCTACATAATGGAACACAGCCCAGTGTTCCAAGGTTGTTGCATTTCGTAAGATTAACGTAACCAGGCCGTGTTAATCTGAGATATGCGTCTCCAAGAGTGAATCCGGCACATTACGCGTTCAAAGCCGCGAAGGCCGGTGCAAAAGCCCTCCCCGATGGCAGATTCGGAAAAAAAAAAATCTCCTGGAGTAAGCCAACAAGAGAGACAAAGCCAAAGCTTTTAGGCGTGTTCGGCCACCTCTGCTCCCTCTCCCCCGTAAACCAAGCGACGTGACATCGATGAAAACCAGCCAATCAAATTGTCCGAAATTGGGCCCATTGACTTACTTCACAAGCTTTTCCGTGATACGCTCTCCCCGGTGTGATGAGCAGGTCGTCGCGTACGACGTTCCGTATACGACAACGGGGCGGAGCTGACGGCGGTTCCTCTCTTGCTGTCGGCTTCGGTGATACTGCATGACGATGTGAAGCGCCGGTCCCCGAGATGGCATTTCTTCCTCGCCAGTCGAAGAACGAATCACCGGCGAGGAGTGGGAACGTTTGGAGCCGCGCCCGGTGTTTCTGAAGTCGTATACTTCGTTTCATAATTGTGTTGAATCGCAGCGGAAGGCTATGGGCCTCCACAGCCAATCAAGTGCCAGTTTCGAGGTGACGTCACCTGACTCCTTAGGCAGGAGGCACTGGCCCGAGGAGTCAGGTGACGGCACCTTTTAAACTGGCGCTTGATTTGCTGTGGAGGCCCCTATGCTAAGATTGTGCGAAGTATATATAGCGAGTGGAGAAATGTATAGACCAGCTTTCCGTAATTATTGCACTGTTGAATTCTCAGGTATTGTTGTCATTTGGGCAAATGAAAGTAAGTTTTCCAGAAATGCAATAAAAACGGGTAGCCTCGGAAACTTAGTAGTGCTTCCACTAGGTATAGAATATGTAATTTGATTTTTCAAAGCATGACATGCTTTTTAACGCTATCCCACAATCCCAAATTTTTGCCCGTCCGTCCGTCCGTCCGTACACTTCTAGCTAAATCTAGCGGGGAACTTGGTGTCACGTGACCCATACACGGATTCAGTTTCCCCGCTAAATTTAGCGGGAAATTCGATGTGACGTGACCTGACGTCGCGGGACCGACATACAATTCAGATTCCCCGCTAAATCTAGCGGAAAAATTGACGTCACGTGACGCACCAAAGTTATCACTCGTGAAGCAGGCGCAAAGCTAGCAGTGGCGGAACGTGATAGTGATATCTAATCATCCGCGCTTTGCCACTGCCAGCTTTGCGCCTGCTTCACGAGTCCTAACTTTGGCGCGCCCCCGAGTCTCCCACGAGCGTCAAGTCTTTCTAAAAGAGTTGATTTAGTGGTTTTCGATGACGCTCTCTAAATTTCTAATTTGAACCATATGTCTATTTTGACTTACTAAAAAGTTAATTTACGAATTTTAATTAATTAGTCGACTTATCGCAAAGCCTAGCCACCCACATAATGTCCCCCTGGCCGTATAATTCACCTGCACAAAGCGCATAAGTGTAACTTTCACGGCTTTTTTTAAACAAATCTGTAAAGCTTAAAAGAAAAAAACTGTATATTGATGTTACGTGACCTTTACTACACTCGGCTGTATATAGTATTTTAAATAAATTAAATTATCACTCTCTAAATACTGCCTTTCATGCATTATATAACCTCAAAAACAAACATCGCTGCCATTTTTTTTTTACTTTTAACTTTGCAATCGTCACGAGAAAAAAAAAGTCGCGTAGGCAACAACACACCGAATTGACTGCTGCATCCGTTCCCATGGGCGCATTCGAAACGGCACACTCACGTCACACAAGTTACGAATTCCTCTCGAGTTTCAAATCCGGTCGTCGTCGATGACACCAGACACGAAGTTTTGGTTTCGGTTTGTATATTTCTTCTGTCGCGGACGAAAGGGTCGAACACCTTCGGTAGACCTGACCCGGCGATACTACAGAGTGTACAAAGTGCATGCGGGGATGTTGTGTTTTTGCTGAGGGATGTTCAGTGTGTATATCCAAGGGCGGACGACGCGTAAACGTTGGTTCTGTCTCGACACTCTGTTCACGTGCGTCGTAGTGCGTGGGCTTTTGTCAGCCGCTTACGACAGCGTGTTAAATATAGCCATTGAACCACGTGACGTGAAAGAATACTAAGCTTTGAGAGAGGCTCTCATGCGCGAAACCCCTAACGACGGGCTCGCTTTGACTAACATTGATACTTGTTTTTGTGCAAATGTACGGGATTTTTTTTTTTTTTTTTAAGAATTAGAGCATTTGTTTTTGTGGCAGTCGACTTGTTCACACTTCTTCCCTTCGTGTGCATTACCGTAAAAGATTTGAGCCGTCGTTAAGCATAATCAAAATAAACATCGATTGAGTGAACCTGGCATGTTTGACATGCCTATACTTCCGTGAATTGTTTTAATTTTTTTTTTTTACATAGGAGTTTATTTACAGATTTGTATACTTCTTGCAACAAAAAAGTGCATAAATAATTTGTCCAATAGGCATATCAGAACTTAAATATAAATTATCGAAGTCCTACATGTGTTCTTATCCAATCTAATACGTTCTCCAGCATTTTGGACGCATTCATTAATTTTTTCACTGCAAATAAAATTGGAGGTTTTGGAATACCAATATTCAACTAAATTGGATAATGGTATTTATTTGTTTTCGCAACATCAACGTGTCTTTAGTAGGGCTTGGCGTTATTAAATTTTTTAACCGGATTAATCGCCACTTTTTGGTTGATTAATTAATCGATTAATCGGTCTCGTTCATTTGATCCAATATATCGTTAAAAAGTTTTTTTTTTGTGATAAACACGTGACAAACGGCGCAATATACAATTTTGTATATAAATCAACCTCAATGTGTATCTGAAAACAATTAAAAATAAAAATAAGACACACCTACAAATCATTAGTTCAGCTGCACGAAGCAAATAGGTTCCTTGGTAGTTTCCGGCAAGAGCGACCTTCATTGATCGTTCACAATCGTCTCTGCTGCTCTATAAACAAACGCTCGCACGGCGTTGAGGGTGGCTGGGACACGTGTAACCTTGTGCACTTGTCTGGAGCTACAAATCTCGACCCTCCAATTTACTTAATGATAAAATTTCACCATAATGTTGTTTTCCCTTCATACAGTATAGTACTCGTCCACGCCCGCGTGTGAAAGCATTTAATTTTTACTTTATTTTGGTTCGTCGACATTTTACCTATAAACCGGATAAAACATTATTCGCGATCAAAGCAGTAATCGATACATCGGTAGGTTAATCGATCAATTTCCCAGCCCCAGTTTTTAGACAGTGAGCATTCGGATAAACATTACTGAGCTTTTTTTCTCGTGAATTTCTAAACCGTTCTTCGCCAAGTCCATTTCTTTTTTTTTCTTTTTAAAGATTCGTGAAGCTGGTGTTTTTTACTTTCTGCTAATCTCGTGACGTTTCAGTACGCGCAATGCCAAAGCCAGGGTGGCAAAACAACAAAAAAACGAGATGATTTAAATTGTTAAATTACCCCATTTTACCGTGACGGTTGAAATCAAACTTTTCCCTCACAAATAATTCCCAATATATATATATATATATATATATATATATATATATCTATTTATCTATTTATTTTTTACAGTTTTTTGTGTTTTTATTTGCATTTCTTTTGCATCTAAATCAAGCAATAATCAAGAATGAAAGATTGAAGTAGCTGAACACGAGCAAAATAAGCAGTGCTCTTGTGAAAAAATTGGAACGCTGAGCTTTTTTTCTATTTTCCAATTCAAGAAACAAAAACAAAAAAGTATTGTCAATCTTTAAGCAAAACAAAACATACAAAAATGCTATTAAAGGTTTCTTTGTAACTAAAAATATCAAGCTGCTTTTGTCCTAGTAGGGCGGAATTTACATCAATGAAAAATTGCAATGTTTGCCATGTTTTAAAGTACCTAATGATAAATAATTATTCTTTCTAGCTACAGTGATTTAATATTATTATTTGTTTTAAGTGAAATACGTAATTCTGATTTACATAAATTAAAAAAAAGCCCTGAAGGTGCAATTTCCTCTATCTTTCCTTGTCTGGAAATGTTTCGTATAGGGATCACGGAAGTTCTCGTTTAGTGACATCTGTCAGAGCATGCGACATTTCTTAATTTGTTTGCATTATTTTACGATGAAAAAATACCTCTCCCAAACAAACCGTCGTACGCGTTTTTTTTTTTTTTTTGGGGGGGGGGGGAGTGTTTTATTAAAAAAAATTAAGGAAGTGGTGCACTGCGAGATATCCATATAGTGCGACCACGTCGTCGCGGTAGTTCTTGAAGTTTGTGGAGGTGAAATAATAGGGATTTTTAGCAAACCGTTGCCGTGCTCCGTGTACGCACTACCGGAGCTTTTGAAGCATGATTTTAAAAGACACTGACACCCCCCCCCCCAAAAAAAATGTTTTTCTTTTTTTGTTAGGCGATTCATTAGGGTGTCGGAAGACTACCCAATGAATATTTTGGAACAGAGTCACGTATATTTTTAATAAAGCCAAAAACACGCAACTGCTCGAAACCGAAACCGAAACCTGCGCACGGAGGTTGGAGAAGTGGAGAGGAGAGAGTGAGTGGCGGAAGTCACGTGGTTACACCCGACCGTGCTTTTTCCTTTCTTTTTTTTTTTTTGCGCGCAGCAGACGACATGCGTGGCGGGGAACCGTTTGCCGTGCGATTCCTTTGCAGTTATGTTTGTTCCGCTCGTTGTTCTGCGCTTCAAGATGAGTTGTTTCGTACATTCAAGGGTTGGAGATGAGTAGTGAGTGCCCGTGGTGAATTTCCGCGATCGGCTCCGAAAAGAATACCCCTAAGATGTTGCGTGAAAAGCTGCCTCACATGTCCTGCGTCCGAAAAAAGTGGCATTGTGCGGCAGAGTCTGCACATGTTTCCGAAAGATCAACGGGATCGGGACCAATGGCTGGCTGCAATTCCTGTAGAACATTTACGGGCACCTCGGAAAGCGGACGCTACCCGATTTATATGCTCCTTGCATTTTGTGGAAAGTGATTACATTGAGTTCGCAGGTGTCAAAAAGGAAATCCCATGCCCTTTAGTTCAGCGACGTTTCGTCCACAACATTTGTTTTTTCAGTGATAATTGTAAAAAAAAATGTAAATATCGCAAAATGTATGAAAAAAAAAAGAGTATGCCCACACGGGATCGCACCCGGTTCCGCCGCGTGTGAAGCGGACGTCTTTCCACTGAGCTACTGGGGAAACTATTTCGTTAGTAATAATGCAGCCGGTCAACTGTAGGTTGGAAAGTTTGCTGCCGATTTTCCTCCAGTAAAAGCACTCCCGGGTCGAAGTCGGGCAGCACCACGCATTGGCCACATTCGCACCTAGTAAAGAAACCGTACGCGTGCATATTCAACTCGAAGTACGCACTTCGTGCTTGACGTTTGCGCGAGCGATATTTTCAGCCACGAGAAGGGGGCGACGGCTCGGCGACGTCTTCGTGCAAATCGGCTTGCTGGTCGGGCGTGTCATACGGGATGAATACCAATTCTTTTGATCGGTCCAAAATTTCTCTTTCAAAGGACGACAGAATTCGCCGGTACCGCGAACGACAGTTCTGAAGTAGAGGTTCCACGCCCGTCGTCCGCTGCCATCGCCGTCACCGCGAGTCCCACGATACGCGAAACGACGCCATGTTGAGAATTACGCAGTGAACGCACAGAATGCTTCCGGTTCTCTGTGCAACTTTTTTTTTTCAATCAACGTATTTGCAGCTTTTTAGAAGCCACAAAAAATGGGTTTCATATTTGTTTCTATTTTTAATATTGACGTGTGTGCCTTCAATGACCAACGACTTTGATTAAATTTGGTGGTTGTGTCTAAACCTTAGAAAACGGCCCGTGACCACGGAGAAGAGAGTGAGCGCGACTCAAACCGGCCAGTTCTCGATCGGCGGTTTTCGGGCGGAAAGAAACCGAATTTCGAGCCGCAAATTTTGTTCTGGGTAGTTGGGCTCTCATATGTCACGTACAACTAAAAACCTCGGCGAGCATAAATACCCTGTCAGTGTCCCTTTAAGCGCGGGCCCCGCGGTCCAAAGGCTTCGGTAGTGCGGTATATATACGCGGAGCACAGCAATTATTTTATTTGTTTCCAGTGTCCCGAAACATCTTGATGCCTCCATGGTGTACTTTCCAACTCCTCCTGAACCAATATAAAAACGTTATAAACCTGTAGATAGAACGAATAATTAAAAAGAAGCGTTGACAATATTACATCATAATACTATATTGCGGCTCTTAGAATTATAACCAGAACCATCATATTTCACCGCACTGTAGCAGTTTCGATCACAAATTTTCAACTACAAGAGAATTAAGAGGAAAAACCGACCACCAACAACTGTTCATGCGAACTGCGTCACGCTGCGTCCATCTACCTCGGCTATTACCTAATTGGGGCATGAGGTTGTGACGAAAGAATATGTGTGTGTGTGCGTGCGTGTGTGCGTGCGTGCGTGCGTGCGTGCGTCGTGCGTGCGTGCGTGCGTGCGTGCGTGCGTGCGTGTGTGCGTGCGTGCGTGCGTGCGTGCGTGCGTGCGTGCGTGCGTGCGTGCGTGCGTGCGTGCGTGTGCGTGTCTGTGTGTGTGTGTGTGTGTGTGTTGTAGATTTTGTTTTTGTTGTTGTTCCTATAGTCTAGGGTTTTCAAGATGTTGAGTGTTCACCAGCTCGCCTGCGTGTACCCTGGTGTTCCTATGATCTTATTGTGGTTATATTCGTAAAGCCGTTTAACTTGTAGCACACTTAAACTTTAGGGTAGCTCGTAATATAAACTCATTCTAGTTCAACAATTTTAATAACGGAAATCTTTAGCCTTAAATACAAATATTATATAAACTTCACTTGAGATTTCCTTTTTTTTACGCTTTATTTCTTTTCCACCTTTACACGCAGCGCGAAGAGTCCGTTCGAACATGACATTGACATGACATGTGCGAGTCTTCTGTAGTAGCGCATGCGCAGTTCGTACCGGAGGGCCCAGAGTATCGTATCGGATGTGCCAAAACGGTTCCCTATAAACTATTTACTGTTTGCAGACCGTGTTTCGTACGATGTGCTAGCAATGTGACCGAGGTTTCAATGTTACAACCTATGGCATGTATGTGCTGCACATACAATGCTGCAACTTCCAGTGTTATATTTATATATATATATATATATATGTGTATATATTTTATACGGAGCTTACAATCTTTCTGATAAAGTGAAATCTTTTTTTTTTTTATCAACTGATGAAATGGCGCGTTTTTTCAACTGTGTCGTGCTCTGTAGCAGCTTGGCACAGACGTAAACGCTATAGCTTTACATGGCGAGTACGTGAGTTATTGCTATACCTTCAAACTCGAATTGACTGGCGGAGCTGATTGAAGCGACCGGAACATATACGATTTGCGCTCGGATATTGATTATATCAAACGTCGTGGCGCTTCTTTTTTCTTTTTTTAACAGCATTTCTGGATGATTTTTGTCACTCCGCTTCTTTCGTAATAGACCCTTTAAAATCTGAGCGCCATCTTATAGCCGCTGCGACATTTGTCCAAGCCCGCCATTGTTTGGGCACGTATACCTTGAGCATGCATATTGTGGACACGAGAACTGCATCAACGTTGGGTGTGGAACTCGGCTCAGCTCTTCTCGAAAACAAGTGCCAGGTCAGCGTTCAACGAGGACTATATGATTTAATCACACGCTTCGTGCCGCAACTCCTGCGCAAGAAGCAAGCAATTCGCTCTTTGCATACACCAGCTCAACTCTCTGACACCACGTGGTGGCTGTGCTGTTGGTATTGGGCATGCGCAGACGCTTCTTCTCGCGGGAGTCTGGTTTCTGGTGTCTAATCGTATTCTGGGCTTTGTCATTCGCTCGGATCCCTTTTTTGTGTTGTTGGCCGTGATTGTCTATCTTTGTGTTCCGCGGGAAAGGTGGACGCACACGGATTTGTTTAGTGTATACCATATATTCTCTCGTAACGATTGGAAAACGCAACAAAGGTAACCACCAAACCGTGCAGAACTATATAGCGCGCAAATATATCAGCGTAATTTGAATCCAGGAGCATTCGGTGCAGCATCAAATGAGACAGATTTTTAGTCAATGATTTTTTCTTCGCTTCGGTTTCGATCAAGTCGACCAGACTCTTGTCTACTACCGGGTGTCCCAAGTGAGCGGCCAGGCTCTTTAAATCGCCCGCAAAATTCGGTTTCTTACCCTATCGCGCTACGATTTTGTGCAGCGTTGCCCACAGATAATGCATTTTTTCTATAAAATTTGCAAAGAGCGAACTTACCCGAGGAAAAAGTAAAGAAAGAAAAAGGCTCAGCTCCTATGGAAAACGCAGCGAAGCCACCGGTCTTCAAACAATACGGCGCCGTTTCGCACGGGAGACAAGAGATGGCGCAAGCGGTCGCGACGCCAACTGCCGCCAACGAACGAGCATACGGCGCCGAGAGCAGGCGTCTTTGGCAGACAATCTTTTCGACTCAAAAGCGGCGCGAGCTTTGTTCATATCAGTTGCCAATGCATTATTTTATCATCCTTACTAATAAAACACATTGAATGGACACATAATCGATTAAAAAAATGCTTCGTCGAATTATTTCAACTGTTTTTTTTTTTTTTCGTGGTACTTATGTCGTCTGCTTTTCAGTTCCTTGTTCTTACCGCGTCTGTTTTTGTTTCTGCGACTGTCGCCGCCTTCGGAACGCCCGCCACTTTTGAGTCGAAAAGATAGACTGCTAAAGATGCCGGCTCTCGGCGCCGTATGCTCGTTCGTTGGCGGCAGTTGGCGTTAGGGAGGCTCAAGTGAGGGTGGCTGCAACTGCTAGATCGGGGATCGCGGGACATGGACGCCATTTAATTGCTAAATTTTGTTAGGCGTCTATGGGGCAAAGGGCCGTTTTATCTCCTAACTCCGGTCATAAGAGCCCATTAATGTGCTTGAATAATTTGCGCAAGGTATAAATGATTACTTTTCCATAGCCACCAGTTTTGTTCCGATAGGTTAAGTATTTGTTTAACGCAAAAAAAATGGTAAATTCCGCCATCTTGGACGTTGCTGCTTGTCTGGCAAGCCTGCTTTCTCCTCTCGACGTTTGCAATTCTCGGAGCGAGAAGGAAGCGAGAGAGGCTGCGCCAAGGCGTTCGTTGCTTGCAATGGGAGGCGAGAGGAGGAAAGGGGCATGGAGCAACAGAGTTGCAACAGAGCGGGCGTCTGCTCTCGTGCAGGCAACATTGCCGCATATCCTTTCCCAAGCCTTTCCCTCAGGCGCCGCCATTAAATTGCAAACGCTCTCCAGGTTTTGAGTTGCGCCCACCCTTACTAGAGCCGCCTCCCTAGTTGGCGTCGCGACTGCTTGCGCCATCTCTTGTCTCCCGTGCGAAACGGCGCCGTATTGTTTGAAGACCGGTGGCTTCGCTGCGTTTCCATAGGAGCTAAGCCTTTTTCTTTCTTTACTTTTTTCTCAAGTAAATTCAGTCTTCGTAATTTTCGTTTTTTTAAAAAGCACCATCTGTGGGCAACGCTGCACAAAATCGTAACACGATAGGTTAAGAAACCGAATTTTGCGGTCGATTTAAAGAGCCTGGCCGCTCCTTGGGACACCCTGTATAGAACGTGCGATAAAAGCTATCTACGACATCATTTCGACACGCGGGAAGCCTTCGCTTTTTTATATGCTACATGGTCTGATTTAAAACAGGAAAAAAACAAAGAGCGTTGCATCTCTAGCTTCATGAAACGGTGCCAAGCGAGCCTTCTCGCACCTATAAACGTTATTCTTTTTATTTATATTTAAACTGTCGCACGAGGCCCAAGATTGTCAAAACTAGCGTCGCAGCTCAAAATTATTTTCGGCGATCATTTAAGACCCGTCTTCTGCTTCTGGCAGCCATATTTATTGTCGGCAATGACTCAAAGCGAACCGCGCGCGCACGTGAGCCAAAAACGAAATCATAAGCGGTGTTCATCGGCGGGAGCGTCGGTGAAGAGCGGGCGCGGTGAGTGTGTGTCTCCGCGTGTCCCGGCTCAAATCCTGTCGCGCGGGGGATTTTCGGGAGTAGCTTCCCGACGTCGTCTGGGCGGCAGCGTATTCATTTCCCCCGGCCCGGGCGTCAGCGCCAGCTGGCGCCGACGAAGCACCGCCGTTTTATTTGAGCCTTGATTGAGAGGGGCGCCTAATTACCAGGAAACAAGGCGAGTGGAACGAGGAGCGACTCTCCCCGTTTGCCTCCTCTCCACCTTTCTTTTCCCTCTCGTCTTCCCCTTTTTCACTCTCTCCCCTTTCCCCCGTTCCCGCTTGGACGTTTGTCGGCGCTCCAATCACAGTCGCGGAGTTATCTTCCCTCGGAGCTCCTCGTCGGTCTCTATTCCCTAGTTGAGTGCCTTATTTCTCCTTGGTACAAAACCTTCGGCTTATCTACTGAAACTAATTTCCCTCTTTCGTGTCTTTCTTTCTCTCTCTCCTGCTTACATGTTTCTCTAGACCCCTTGCTATGTTTTTCTTTTTTTTTCTTTTTCTGTTTTCTCGTTTTTTGTTATATCCTTTATGCAACCTCAAATATTCGCCTGCCTCTATTGCTCCTTGTTGGTGTTTCCTTTCCACTGTGTCCCCCTTCTGGAGAAGTATCTCCCTATATTCCCCATTTTCGTCACGGTTCGTTCCCTTTCCACTCATCGTTATATCCCTTATGTCCTCAAGTTTTCCCTTTTCTTGATTCCTTTATTGTTGGTGTTTTCGCTCCTAACCCTTTCACAACTCCCTCATTCTCTTCTCGATGAGACTCTCTATTTTCCCCCATTTCCGTCACAGTTCAGGCAGGGACCGGTGCGTCTCTCCCCATTCCCTAGTTGCGCACACATATCCCCTTTTCCGGCTCATTTGGCTCCCTAATTGCCGGAGTGTGTACGTCGGGTGCACGTGCTCCTCTGTTATCGAGAGAGACCGCGGTGCCTGACGCGCGCTCGAGAGATTATATAGCCACCGTCGTTGATGCTCGCGATGAGAATATGTTGGTGGGAAATTAGGGAAGGATCATTTGTCAAGCAAGCGTCGTCGCCCAATGGGAGCACACGAGTGACATGCCCATTTTTGCAGCGAACAAGCAATTGCTTGAGTAGTAAGTGCACAAGCGGGCTCCTGCGCGGCTTCTACAGGCCGGTTTATAAGAGGAAATGTTTTTATGATGCAGTTCTTGCCCAGTTTCCATCTCTCCGCGTCCGCGACATCGAGGCTCCAGCGACAGAGACCGTAGTGATAGATTTTCTACGATGCATAGTGGAGGTTACAATGGAGCTAATTGGACGCGAATGCTGCATCAGTGTTGGACTAATACTCATGTTCTCAGTGACTGAACACGGGTTCCAGCCGAGCGTAGAAAATGCAGCACTGTATACCTTTGTTATTTACGTAGGTTCAGGTTCCGAAGACTGTATTACTGTCTCAACCTCAAATTTTACCTGCTCCGCGCATATAACGTTGGCAGCCTTTTCACAATAAAGTCCCGTTATTTCTTTTAACTTTTTTTTCTGATACTTTTCACTAGGTTTGTAATTTACGGGACAGCTTGTATAGCCCATGCTGCATTGCCGTCTGTGTGTCAATGTCGTGTTCTGTACCAGGCGAAAAAAAACGATGTTGGGGATCTTAAAGATTTTATGAATGTTTGATGCCTCTTACCGCCTTAAAAATATCAACATTATCGGCAGATTGGGTCCTCCACTTAGAAAAGAAAAAAAATTAATTTGCGTGACTTGCTTTTGTAAATTGATAAGCTCTCAACTTGATCTTGCAAAAGTTTTGACTTTGCAGGTGTAGTACATCCTAACTCATTTGCTCATTAGAAGAAAAAAATAATTACAGCTGAAAACCTATACGAGCGCAACCAGTAAACTGTAAGAAATAAAGAAAAAGATGTGTTAGTGCCTTTTAGGTTACATTGGTGACGTTGGAAATTACACTTAATAAATTATAGAGATTTCTATACGCTTCCTGTCTCCAGGTTTACCTCGCTGTTGTTGCTAACCACAATTATAAGAGAGCAATGAAATTATTCGAATTCTAGAAACAACCATTGCTCATTCGGTCGCATGTGCCGAGTGTTCAAGCATGTCATGCCAGTTCTACAACGACGAATCGAACCAAACTTCCTAAGCGGGACCACCCAGAGTACGCCAAAAGAGGGCGCTTGCGGCAGCGATAGGATAACGGGAGAGGAGGCGCTTTTTCGGGATTAAAGGGAAAGACAGAGGAGAGGGGAGAGAGCGTCGGGGAAAGGGTCGCTAATGGCGACTAACGGCAGTTTGATAGTGTGGCCACGCAGCGGTGCCCGCCACAGGACTGCGATGCAGATGGCGTCGGCCATCTTTGGGCGATTAGAGCGTCCCTGTCCGCCGGATAATGCGACTTTGATGGCCGTTGTCGAGTCACGTGGCTATGGTCGACGTGAATCCCCCCCCCCCTTTTCCCCATCTTTATTTTTTCCCCCTTCGCGCGTCGCGCGAAAGTTGTGCACGCCGGAAAAGCAACAGCTCGCGACAAAGCCTCGATTGCACATATGGAGGCTTTGCTTTGTTTTTGCTGCTATTTATAAAACGGGAGCATGCGTATGTATCTTTCTCTTTGTGCGTGGACACAACTAGGCTTGGATGCGTTTTATTTGGTGTTCAGGATTGACGTACGAAACCGACACGCACTGACGAAAAGGTGCACTGGCGAAACATGCACTGCCCAAACATGTACCGACGAAACGCATGCGCCGTCAAAACATGTGCCAAGGAGAGATGCCCGAACGAAGCATGCGCGAAGGAAACATCTGACGACGCAGTGTACGCCGACGAAATATGTCGATGAACCACGTGTCGACGAACCGCCTGTCGACGAAGCACGCGTCGGCGAACCGGGTGCCGACGAACCGTGTACCAACGAAGCACGTGACGATGAACCCCATGCCGACGTACCTTGTGTCCACTAAACACGCGTACTACCGCAGACCAAATGAGCTGAAACAGCCCTCCCATGCTTCTTCGGTTTACCTGTCAGTTTTTAAATAACCTTTCATGCAAACATGTCTTGGAACGCAAAGCGTAGATCTCCATCTTTGAACTATTTCACAATTTCAAAGATGATAAAATTTGCGGGAACTGTAGGCGTAGGAAGTGCCCAAATTGAATGTTATGAGCTTCAATATTGTCCCGAGGCGTGTACATGAAAAACGTGACATACACTTCATGTGCCAATCGAAGCGGTGCAGTTCCGTTTTCATGGCTCATGTCCCAGTGCTGGTCCTGCGTATATTCCTCTCCTCGGTCCCGCTATCCGAGCGCCGTACACCTTCACGACGATGAACTTGCATTAACCGATTTCCACACACCGCGTGTATACAATTGGGTGTCAACCGCCACTCGTTCACTGCAAACAGGCATTTAATCCGTTTATTGCAAACAACGTCGTCCATCCCCGTTACGCGCACGGTGGTGCCACCTGCGCCAAATATCGGGACCAGAAAAAGGAGCAAGACGCGAAAAAGTGGGGGGTGTTGGGAGGCGAAATCGAAGCTCCTCTGAATACAGCGGAGGAGATGGGCGCGCATTTTGCCGCCCGCATAATCGGCTTCGGGGCATTCACTCGTCGTCGTCGTGGCTGCTTGCTTCCGATCCCGGCGGGAGAATATTGATAGGGGAGAGGGTGATGGAGAGAAGAAAGGAGGCAGAGGGAAAAGGGGGCACCTCGTGGCGTCAATCGATGTTTAGATGACGCCCTGTTGTCGGCGGTGATGGTGGTGACGGTCTTCATGCATGATGCGCATTTTGAAGACGGCCGCCGTTGCGAGTGGTCCGCTATACATCGGATATCGGTCGGGACGAGGGCCTTGTATATATATGCCGGGTCTGAATATCGTTCTTGTGTTTTCGATTTTTTTTTCCTGATCTCTTTTCGGGGCTGTTAACGTCTAATCGTTTTTCGGTTCCCGTCACTTGTTTCTTTTCCAAAGCGGCACTGATAGAGGCTCACACTTTATTCAAAAGAGAAAAAAAATGGTATGATTTCTTAAGCGAAAATATCAAAGTTTACGTAAACTATACAAGGTGATATAGTTTTTTTTTTTTCCTCACTTGGGTATTCGTGTTTCACGGGTATTTCAAACGGCGTCAAGGCCTAAGAATTCTGAGATTAACAACTGTCCTTAAAATTCCTCTAAAAATTAGTATTTTCCACTGGCATTGAGGTGATATGCAATGCAGAAATTGTGGCACAAAGAAAAACAAAACGCACCTTATTGGCATGATGGTATATTTACCACCTCTGAGTTAATGATATTAAAAATAATATTTATTGCGGTTCAAGAGAGCCAACGGTGCCAAGCGTCAATTGAAATGTTAGATTCCAGACCTCCGCAGAACGAACAGGAAACGTCGAAGTCTCAGGCTCTCAGCTGTAGGACATTTTGATTAAATGCGCTTTTTTATTTATTATTTACAAAGCAACTGCATCACCGTCGAAGATGGAGAGTAAATATCAAGATGATATAAATCGTGATTAAAATTATGATTTAAATCATACCGATAATGATTCCTATAGAAGGGGTACAAGGGACAAACACAAATCTCCAAGCGAAGCTGGGTGACTGGTGCGCGGCTGAAAAAATCCGCCTGGTCCTGGACTTTTTTCAGTCGCGCAGTCTGTTTTTGGAGATTTGTGTTTGTCCATTGTACCCCTTGTTCCCCATCTCCGGGAATTACGTCATTCTTGTCCAGCTCGCTTGCACCTTTGGATTAATACCATTATCATCATAACCTTGAAAATGCAGGCCGTTCACCCTTGTTGGTGTTAGACTGGTGGCAGCTGTTAAAACCCGTTTGCTCTACTGACGTCTAACTCCTGGTTAGTTCGATTCTTCTTCCGGCAGCGCTAGCGGACGGTTGCAAGAATCACGAGGTCTAACGGACCTTGATGGTCGTGGTACTCTTGTTGTCGAAGCCTCATCGTCGTCCACTGAGGATTACAAGGTTGATTTGCCGTCGATGCCATCCGAGGAAAGTTTTCTTAGCTCCGTGATTCTTCATTTCGACCTGAAAGGCGGCCTTACCGCATAGAGGACTTCCGTCCGGAGCTGACACAGACCACCACCATGCCAGACATCCTCTCGCTCGGTGCCTTCCAGATGAACCACGTCTGGTTGGCGACGCTGCGCAAGCCGTAAGCCAAGGAACGCCACCTGAACGTCAGGGAAATCAAGGTGAAAGGCCTAGCTGCCTCGTCATCGACCCGTGTTCCACCGAGCTTCGACTTCGCATCCACTGCAGGTGCCGTACCACGTACAGGACGACGTGGTTCGTAAGCTTTCCAAACCATACGCGAAGGTCAACGAAGTCGGAAGCGAAAAGTGGCGCGTCAGCGGATTTGAGGGCATCGAATTCCCTGCCCGGTTCATTCGCATGACCTTGGGGAAGGACACCACGCCCGATGGGATGCCGCATCAGCTTCGTCTTCGAGGTGCCAACGTCCTCATTGTCATCCCGGGAAGAACATCTGCGGTGCAGGCGCTCTGGGCACATTAGGCGCGATTGTCGCGTTCCAAAGTGCTCGGAGTGCTCCCGCTTCGGTCACGAGAAAGAGGACTGCGTGCGGACGTATACGCCGACGTCACCGGCGGAGCTGTGGAGAACGAGTCGTCAGCGTTCACCATGAAGGCGGAGGACGCCAAGCTCACGGCTCAGGATCTCCAACAGTGACGCCCTACCGGGCACCGAACAACAGGGGCAGCTTCTTGGTGCCGACAGCAACGGCAGCAACGAGGCGGCAACAAACAGCCCGCCATAGCCTGGTGGCGAAAGGAGGAGCGCCCTTACCTGTGGTGACGCCGCCAGGGGCCAGAGCGCCGCCGCCCCGGGTCGTTATACTTTACCGACCGAGGAGACCGAAGGTGTCGTCGACATGGATGAAAATTCGGACTCCATCGAGTATGGGCTCGGCGAGTTGCTTCCGTTGGCCGGCATGACCCCGAGACCGAGCAGCCTGTATATGGCAAACAAGCGTGGCGAGTACGAGCAATTATACCGGGCGCCCCACTGGATGACGCGTGCTTCGACGCGAAAGTCAGTAATGCGGTAATGCCTGGGTTATTGCTTTCGTACGTTTTTTTCTTACGGAATTCCTTTTGCAGTTTGTGCGCTCAACCCGGGCCTTTGTGAATATGCCCCTAGTACGGTAAATAACCGAGTTTCTTTTTCTGACTTGTGCCGTTTTGTGAAGTGTGATAGAACAGTGGTGCTGTGTGGGGATGTTAACTGCGTCGTTCGGGCAGTAGATGAACGCCGTCTCGAGCAGCGCACTGATAAGAGTGCGATAATGTTAGACGAGATGCTCGAAGATTTTGATCTGGTAGGCGCTGGGATTGTCAGAAACGAAACACGCGAGATGCGTTTTACTCCCTTTCTGGCGTCTTCCCACGCCCGATATTGTCCTTGGTGAAGGTAGAACAGCTTCACCAAGAACGTTATCGCCGTGCCGTTGCCCGAGCGCGTGGGGATCGAGGAATACCTTATGGGCGAGCAACTAACCAGGGGGCCTTAGCTGACGAAAAGAGGTGCGCGCTACAGAACGAAATTGCCGAAATCGACGCGAACGGCGTTTTGAGCACGTGCTCGAGCAGTATCCAGCTGGCGTTTGTTGCGCACTATACAGGCAACTCCTTGACACGCAAGAAAGAGGGAACCTTACATGGGGGAAGCTTCTCGAGCCTCTGCTACAGTTAGCGGAAGGGGAGACAGAAAGCCTGTCTAAGATGTCTGGTGAGTTTAAAAAAAAAAAGGTCAAATGCGTACTCGACTTATGTGTTTTCGGAAACTCTTCTGTAAGGCGTACAAACTGAAAGCGTTACCACCGTCCTTTGTGCGAACTTGCACTGTTTTCATTCCGAAGAGTGACGATGTCGCGAAACTTCGTCGAGTCACGGGCTGCCGCCCGATCACCCTTTGTAACGTTGATTACAAAGTATTCGCAAAGATTTTAGCGAGGCGGCTCCAGAGTGTTGCGTGTAGTCTTCTCGGTGAACACGAAACATGTGGGATCTATACTTCGTTTCAGCTCGGGTCCAGACGCAGCCGATGCTACGAGCGCGAGCGTATGGCCCTGAACAGTGCTTGCATTGCACGAGCGCGCGTGCTTGGCAGGGACGCTGAAAGGCCGGAGATCGCGCTTGTAGCATCGCCTGCGTCTGGACCCAAGCTGAAACGAAGTATAGGCGATCATGACGGAATGTGCATGTCACGCGCAACGTGCATAGAAGCGTACGATGGGGGCATGGGTCAAGTAGCTGTGCTTCAAATAGACCTATAGATAAGGCGTTCGATCGTGTCAGGCACGACGTACTTTTTGGTGTATTAAAATTCGATTAAACGTGGGTGATGTCATTTTGCAAAAAGGCAACACCCACGTTTAATCGAATTTATAGGCCGTTTTGGCTCCTTCCATGGAAGGAACCAAAATGGCCTATAGAGATGGCACCACATGGCTCGTCGTGACCAAACAAGTGGCCGAGCAGATTCATGTGCAAACGTCCGTATAGGCAAGGGTGCCCTATGTCCACACTTTTATTTCATTCGTATTTGGAGCTTTTTTGTTTAAGTGTTTTTAACAGCAGGGATTGTCTGGACTTTCGGCTGGGAAATTCCGAGACAAAAGTTCTGAGCTATGAAGACGATATAGCATGTTTTCCAGTAATAAGCGAAGTGTCAGTGCCGCGGTTTCTTCGGCGAAATCTTTTTCTGGTGCTACCGGTGCAGCAATTATCCGGAACAAGTGGTGCGGGCTTTGGCACGGCGCATGAGCCACAACGGCTTCGGAGAACGAAGCCGTTAGCTGGGACAGCGCTCCCATGCACATACCTCGGTGTGCCTTTAAATTGTTACCGTGAGAGCAAAACCTTTTGGTCGTGGTCGCCACCTACCTGGATAACCGAACTCCTCGTTAGAAGCACCGTGACCTGTCCATCTTTGCGAGGGCGATCGGTTTGCAATATATTTTTTGATGTCAAAGATTTGGTAAGTGTTGCAGGCCGTACACTGTGCTCATGTTAATGTTCAGAAGTTTCACCGTGCTTTCGCTTTGTTCATTTGGATATCTAAGTGGGGACGTATGAGGTGAGATAACCTCTTTTATCGGGTACGTTATAGGGAGCCTGGACTGCCCCATGTGTCGCGTTTCTTTTTTTGCGCAGGAACAAGAGCATTCTTCCATTGGCACGTTAATTCAAACAAAACTGCCGCCTCACTTGCCATCCTTTCTTCTTTCTTCGCATGGCGGCTCGTGGGCTTTCGGAAAGAGGTTGTTGGTGATGTGCTTTTTTCTGTCGGCCCGTTTTCCTTTCGAATATTTGTCTTTAGTGAGAAAAAAGATGCTCACACGCGATTTGGTTGTCAGTTTGTTTTCGACGCCAATGTATCGCACTTTTTTTTTTTGTAATGGCGACCAATATGTGTTGAGCCGAGTTAAGCTTATGTGCGTACCCCCATCTGTGAAAACTTTCTTTTTTACGTTGCACACCAATACGTTGCCGGTCCAACATTTTGAGCTCACGTATGGCTGTACGGCATGCCGAGCCCAGTGCCAAAGGACTTCGCTTCTATTTTTTTTTCTCTCTGGTAAAGCAAGTCGAGAGAGTCCTTTCTACGCGCAAGTCCAAGCCTGGATGGCTAGGATCGTGTAAATTGCTGTTGTAAATTAGAGCCTTTTAACGTGCCTTGCAAAAATCCTTCAGCGCATCTTTTAAACTGAGTTGACGCGTGTGGTTTGTGTTGCAATAAAAAGGAAAAAAAAAAAAACTCCTGATTAGTTCAGTTGGTCAAGCGCTTCATTGGAAATGGAGAGGTCCATGGTTCGATACCAGGACCAGGCGGATTTTTTCAGCCGCGCACCAGTCACCTAGCTGTGTTTGGAAATTTGTGTTTGTCCTTTGTCCCTCTTGTTCCTCTTCTCCAGGGATTGTTTTCGTCATTCTTGGTTAGCTCGCTTGCACCTTTGCATTAATTGCATTATCATTTAAATCGTGATTTAAATCAGGCCAGTTTGCTATGATGATTTAAATCAAAACTTTCCCGCAAAACTAATCCCGAAATACTTTTTATTCGCAGTTTTTCTATCATTTGATGTTTTTTATATGCATTTGTTTTGTATTTAAGTCCAAGAATACTCAAGCAAAAAATATTTATTTTACAGAATTAAGACGATCAAGAATCAGTGCTCTTCTGAGCAAATCAAAACGCGGAATAGAAAGCGAATAATTTTTTTAACTAGGTCAACAATCAATGTGTGACGTTTAAAAATACATTTAGTGATAAAGAATTCTTACCCTAATGAAAAATCTTACATGTAAAAGAATTGTATTGATCCAATAACACATATGCTCAGATAAAATCATTTAAGAGCATATAGAAACTTTATAAGAACAAATAAGAGCAATATAAGATTGTATAATAACTTAGAAGAAACATATCAGAAACTTAAAATAAACTTCTTGTCATATTTTTTATAACTTCTTATATACTCTTGTATGGTCCTTATATGTTCATTATATGATCTTCTCTGCTCATATGTGTTTATTGGACCGAGAAATTTCTCATACAAATGAAATTTTTCATTAGGGTATTTTCTAGCTACGGCGGTTTAAATCAAACAAATCTGACTTAAATCAAATAAATCTAATTTATAACAAATAAATCGGATTTATATGATTTTTTTAATAATGATTTTTTCCACCATTAAGGAATGTTTCTCATTGAGTGTTCATTGAGCACAGCTGAAGTAAATTATGTTTGTGCAAGGAATTCCCGGGGTTCCGCAGCCGTCACCTTCGTTATCGCTTTTCAGCTTCATATCCATTATGAAGGCTGACTCGGAGCGATAAAATTGAACGTTTCAAAAGAGCATAGGGGCGTCAAAGTTTACAAATAGGTAAGAGGTTTCCTTGTTGACGGTATGGTGCCCAGCAATGGCGTCTATCTTCCTGATGGAACACGCGCTACCTAAGAAGCTAAAAAAGAAAAAGAAACGCATTGTGGTTTATTGTTAACAGCACTGCACGGCGAAATAGATCCTTCTGAAATTCAATCTGGCCACATTGA
The DNA here is from genome assembly GCA_037355805.1 of Ixodes ricinus. NCBI lineage: Eukaryota > Metazoa > Arthropoda > Arachnida > Ixodida > Ixodidae > Ixodes > Ixodes ricinus. The sequence continues at coordinate 141,678 of JAZHYW010033082.1, read as the reverse complement.
TAACTATCATCACCTAAGTGTAAATCATCTGTACATGCTAATGGTGGTCTTTTGATGGCTGCTGAAGGAAGCATTTGAAGACAGGCACTGATGCGGAATCCGAACATTTTAGGCAAAAAGACTTAAAAGCTTCTATGCCCTTATGATGGTGTCATGTAGATCATTGGTGTGCTCGGCTCGGAACGACTCTGACCATAGCCTCCTCTATACAGAAAAAGGCCGATAGATCACCACAAGACGCGGCCGCCGAAATCGAAAAGTATAGAGCGGCAGACAACGGACGAAGAGGAGAGTCATGTAATTGGCGCCCCGCTGCGGCGAGACGCCGAAACACACTTGTCCCAAGCGATGAAATGTCCGCTCTTGCTCCTCGCGTTCCTCGTGCTACCACTTCTTTTCTCGTGTTTGAAAACCATGTTTCGGGTCCTCGCCGCTGCAAAAACTGTGCTCTGAATATGGGTGTAGGACAGAATGGTCCCGGGCAAAATGGTTCCGGACAAAATGGCCCCGGACAAAATGGTCCCGGTCAAAATGGTCCCGGATAGAATGGTCTCAAGCGCAAGCCCGGACAAAATGGTCCCAAGCAATATGTTGACACTTTAAGTGCTTTCTGAAGTTTTAGTTAACTGCTGCTATGAAGCTGTATTCAACACACGTGTAATATGTACTTTAATATATGTAATGTTTTTGCTATATACATTTGAGGAAATAACTAAAGAAGTCCGAAAGTGAATTGAAGTTCTATTATTGCTCACTTGGCTCTATGGCTCCTCTTCGCCTTAGTCAGAGCACTGTGAAAAGCTGGCGCTTGGATGTCAACACATTAAGATACACGCGCACACTAAAAGCGCAACGTCGCGATGCGCTCTGCGATTGATTGGACTAGCCGGTAATAACATGCGCAAAAAAGTCGCCGAATGCCATCGGTGCGTTTTGTTTTTCAGCACTGCTTGATTGGTCCTATCAGCTCGTAGCATCGGCTGCACTGTGACTTTAGTAAAACGTAGTATAGGTGCGGAAAGAAAATAAGAAAATCCGACAGTATTTTATATAATTTTAAATCAACGCAATGGCGCTGCAAGAAAACGTATGCACATGATGATTCAGACATCATCATGCACGTATTACATATTTGTGTTGCCTGCGTACAATCGTGTATCACTACTGCGTGATCCACAAGGTCGCAGCCATCTGTAATGTAGTCACTTCTGGTATCCGGTAAAACATCGTTTTGACGTCTCCACGCCGCTGGAAGTTGTTTACGAAAAATGCGTGATTGTCACACATTCTTGTTTTGCCTCGCCTATATTTTCTCCCATATTCCAGGTTGAAATGTTTTATTATTTTTTCGACCCGCATGCCAGATACGGAACCCACGTGACTGAGAACGACAGAAAACAGAAAACGTCTATAGACACAAACCACAAATATATTGTTTGGGTAAGGCAGCGCTTGTCCTGTTTGCACTTCCCCGTTTACTGTGCGCTGTTTGCCTTTTCGTCATTGTTTGGAGGATGGACGTAGTTATGGAACAACGCCTCTACTTCTGTTTGCGTGCTTGATTAAATCAAGCGCAAAAAAAAATCGACCAACCTCCGAAGAACAAGCAAACTATGTCTCAAAATTTGTTTGGGACCATTTCGTCCGGGTTTGGGCTTGCGACCATTCTGACCGGGGACCGGGACCTTTTGACCGGGACCATTTTGCCCGGGGCCATTTTATCCGGGACCATTTTGTCCGGGACCATTTTGTCCGGATCCCCTAAACACCAGGTTCCCCGAGAAATGCTCTCTGCTATTATATGCTCACGCTCCAAACCTGCGACCGGGCACTCTATGGCTCCGTTGTCGAACTGCCAGGCTTTGCGAGTATAGAGGAGACTATGCCCTGAAAGATCATTACTATGGCATGTGATGAATTCTATCGAGAGTTTTACTCAACTAAGCGCCTCGTACCAAGTGGTAGTTTCTTGACACCATCAAAACTGAAAGAATAAAAAGAAAACTGTCCAACGAAGAACACAGTAACTTTAGTACGTCTGCGGTTTACGAATATGGGCTAGACGTTAACCGCCCTTATCATACAAAAGTTTAGACTGATATTTGAGCCACTTTGGGCCACTGGATTTGTGAAAGGGTCTATTAGCGTCGCAAGCATGTTCTGGATGGTGTCTCCATGGCCGCCTTTGCGTAACGTAGTACATTGCGAAAAACAAGTTAAACGGCGTCTTGCACTGAGCATTGGGGAGAGCTTAGAATACGTCACCCTCTAACAGGAACGACTGCGCATGTGCGCGATCAAAATACCAATCTCTGCATTCTTCTTATGTTCCGAGAAGTCGAAGATGACGATACGAAGCGCCGTTCCTGCACGTCCATAGTCCTGCATCCAGAGCTCAAAGTCACGGTCCAGCGCGCGACCACAGTCCAGACGGCTGTTGTCGCGACAGCGTTAGCAAAGCACTGCGCCTTGCGCAGCGGAGCACGCAAAAGGCACCGGTATACGCTCTCCTGACTCTATATAAACATCAGCAAACCAAATTTGACTCTTTTTTTTTTTATATAGCGGCAAAATATGAAGCATCTTTCGTGCCCGTATACGGCATCCAAAGTGAAATTGAAATACGAGTCCCGAGTAAATACTTCTCGATATACTTTCCTATAGGCGTTCGACGCCTAACTTCAGAACTTTCCTTCTCCCGAAAATATACAATATAGTCCTGAGTATACAAATATACATATAGACAAATATACAGTATATTCCTGAGTATACAAATATACAAATAGACAAATATACAGTATATTCCTGTATTATCGTCATATTAATTTTCAAGGAGCGTCGGTTTTTAATATGTGCTTCAGCATTGAAAGTGCTTTGGAGCACCTCCTTTCAGTCGCCACCGTCAGAGAAAAGAAGCGTTGGTAACTTCGGGAACGCTGAGCACTATACACCGTTCCGCCTCACGATGGAGCCTGGCGGACGCTACGAAACCATCCCCGCCAATCCAGCGCTGCGGACGAATCACGTGACTATACGCCCCCCCCCCCCCGTGCAGGAGCGCCCCCTGTCGAGGATCACGTGACACTCACACGGCATTTTATTGACTTGGATGGCTTGTATAGCGTCGTCTGCGGTTCAGCGTAAAATTAGGAATGGATTAAAAGAGTGCGTGCGTTCGGGGAAATTTCTAAATTTGCGAAGTGACGCTCTCGGCGGACGCTTTTGCATATCAACGAGCGCGCACAGGAGACGGGGTCTTCGCGTATAAGCGAACGGGGTTCTTCTCAAGATGCTTCGCATGAGAGGAAGCCTATAGACACGACGCTCGATTGGATTTTTTTTTTAAACCGCGTTAGGTATATAGCAGTTTATAAGTATATGGGTAATGAACTTTTGTCATCGATGAAACTTCCCCTTCGGATATTAGGTTCAAGCATTAGCTGCGAACGCATAATGTCTCCATTCTGTCAACTACATTAGTATCTTTTTGGCTTCTGAGGGGTATATGAAAAAGAGAAGCGGCAACGTCCCTTCCACGATACTAACCAGATTCTTTGTACATTTTTTTTTTTATATAATTTTCTAACCTCAAAACCTAATCACCTTGGGAAAAAAAATCGAGATAAAAGTAGTTATTTTCTTTGACTAAACGTTGTAAATATTCTTTCATCGCAACAAGTTTGTCAAGGAGACGCGACAATCGCCCGTCCAAGATGGCCGCCTCCAGAAGAAGCTCGGAATAGACTACTTCCAAAAATCCCTGCATGCAACACTGCGCGCGTTGTATTATGGGATTCCTTTGGCCATAAAGAGGAGTCGCAGGGTTTCGATTTCGATTTCGATTGCCACGTTGACGAAGTAGTGCCTCTTAGCGCTGCATAAAAAAATAAAGTCAGTGCTCGCTGGCATTGCACCTATTCATCTTCGTGAGAGCCTTCCGTTGAAACACGGACCTCTAGCGGCCGTAAGGACCTGCCTACCCTTACAAAAGAATGAAACGAGTTTCAATTGGAAGTGTAAAGAATTCACTCAATATGTTAAGTTGCAATTGAAACTCAATACTTTTTTTTTTAGTCCTACTGAACCTTCACGGGGTATTGGCCACTGCGTTTAAATAAATTTTGACTTCAATAGAATTTTTGCAATTGAGTTTCAATAGAACTTTTGCAACTGTGTTTCAATTGATTTTTTTTTGCTACTGCGTTTAAAACAATCTTGCAACGTAATTACATATGAAAATACACAGTAATTACTATTTTTAATTACATTATCTAATTAGCAGGTCCCTTCTACAATTTAGTAACCAAAATATTTTCGGAAAAGTGACTAGGGCAGTAATTCTGTTTCTGGTGATTTGACAAGAGCGTGAAATAAATTCAGAAGCGGGAGTAATAGCATTTAAAAAGGGGTGTAATGCTCCAAAATTTGGTGAAGCGAAATTCCATGAAACGGCGTCAAGCGATTCGATGAAACGGCGCTCGATGAATCGGCCTTCGGTGAAATGTCCACTTATCCAATAAAACGGTGTTCGATGAAACGGCGTTCGACGAAATGTTCGGTACCCAGTAATTAGGCTATGAACAGTGATAAATACCGTTCCACACGCTAACTCAAATTGATTGTAAAGTTAGAAATAAAAAAAATATTTAGGGTTTACAATGCAGCTGCGTAGCTCTCTAAAGAAAAAAAAGGTATTACTTACAAGGTGGGTCCACTGAACACGTAGATTGCTAAACGATAGTCAAGTAAATCCGGTCATGCGACTGCCCCTCACTTCGAGATCCAAGCCAATCCAAGCTGCCCTAGCTCAAAGCCAAGAAAGACCAAGTGACCGCAGCAGAGCTCACATCAAGCAAAAAACTAATCCGCAAACGGACGCTAGGGTGGGGGTGGCGACTTTCAGAAACGAAGTGAAACTTGTCTGTCAACGCAAGAAAAGCTCGACTGGCTGAACAGTCACGTGAACGTCAACAAACATCACCAACAACAAACAACTTGAACGGCAACTGAGCGAAATGCAAAGGAGGTCGGCCTCTGCACAAAGGACTCTGTCTGCGTATATCGCCCAGCCCCTACAAAAAAAGATAATAATAATAAAAAATACTTTTCATTGAACCTTTAGACCCCGCGTCGCACTCCACAAAAGGTGTCGGCGGTGGCGACGGCTTGGGTGGTCTATTTCCCTTTTTTGGTGGGCTATATGATATTGGCTTCCCCCGTTTTAGATCCTAATGAGATGTCGGTCTGGTTGCGGGGGCACATAGAAATAAATAAAAGCCGAGATCACCGACGGAGAAAAGGGGGGGGGGTCTTTAGAGAGGAAAATCTTTTCGAGCCCCCGTAAAGAAGCTATTCTGGTTTGGTGAACCGGGAACGCTTCCTCCTATCGAGTTCGATGCGTGGCGGTTTTACTCGTCGAGTGAGGGCTGTGTATGGGATCGCGCACGTGCGCTGAATGCCTGGCGTCATTGTGATTGGTCCTCTTGAAGTTGAGCGCGTTTGAGCTGAAATGAAAAAAAAAAAAAGGATGGGTGCCGCCATTTTTGTCTCACCTGCAGCTGCGGTATTTGTGGCAGCGTTTGGGTCGTTTTATGTACTTCGGGTGTAACATCAGTATGGCAGTGTGTGTCAGTCTGTGCAGGCTACACAACCTAACGTGCAACGTGTTCATGATCGACTTTGAGTGCTGCTGTCAATAATGAGACCAGTCTCTTTCTCTTATCCGTTGACTCTTACCGACCCGTTCACTGTGTCTCGTAGATTACTGCGAATGTTCGCTATTGAGACATTCGCTATGTGGAAAAGATCGCCTTTGTCTCGCAACAGGAATCCAGAGACCGAAATAGAAGCACAGTACAAGCTTCAGGTCCAGATACCTCGTGTGTGTGAACGCAGACACTCATACTTACAATATTGGACACTGAAGCCGATCTTGTTTTAATTGCCGGATGCTATAAGTCCGGGTCCTGGTTTAGTTAAATGTCACAGAAAGTGCATGATTCTAGCGTAAATGTTCCTTTTTTCTCTCTTTTTTTAACTAATACGAGAACAATGAGTAAACAATATAAAGCAATACCGGAGGGAGCGCGTGACATATATGGCTTGGATTAGAACAGAGGCATCCTAATTCGTGTTTTGGATTTCGGAGATATTTATACATCTACATTAAGGATTAGGTAATATAGCGCATAAATACAAGACCAATGTTTGCCCCGGGTGCTATCTTTTTGGAGACAAAAACCCCATGTCCCCCAAAGACAGGTGTACAGAAGACTGGATCGGTGAATGGAAAAGTCTGGCACTGTTTGTATACATCCGCATAACAAGAGGCAGTGTTTGTTTTGCCGGCTTCTAACTTTCGAGAGATGAAGACGTCAACATCCCAACCAAGACAAGTGAAAGTAAAAACGGGCCTGGTAAGCCAGAAACGGTTTGTTCGTTTGCATTTCTGGATTTAGACTTAGTATGAGCGGACAAAAACGGAGGCATCGTTGGCTTCGGGCGCCATCTTACCATGGAAACTAAAAAACGCAGATGGGGCGTAGCTTTTTATGATCACAATTTTTGCTTTGTGATCGTTCTTCGGCGTTTTTATTGGCTAATGCAGTAATCGCATTGGTTGCGGAGTATTAATAAGGCGCACGGAACTGGGCACGTGCTGCGCTTCCTAAACTGTCCGTTGCCATTGAGGCGACGACGCCAATTGCCAAGTCGGTTTGCCGGCTTGTCACAAGCCGGTTTGCTATTCACAACTCCGTCGGCGCGGCGCACCTAATTCCCCTTCCTCTGTTTCACATTTCGACCGCCAGGCCGCGCCATTTCGCGCCGCACACTCGGATAGGGAGCAGCAGCTTCCCCACTTCTCTCCTTCGCGTCTCTTCCGCGGGGCGGCGCTCGCCTCGTCTAGAGTTGCGCGAATGACGGCAGGCAGCGATGCTATTGCGGGCCTCTCGACACGGCAGGTGTTGGGTATATGTGTCTATACAGCACCTTTATATTGGCGCCCATGTATGGAGGAGCACGTGCACACGGCACTCTTCTCTCGGCCTTCCTGAATACATCTTTCTCCGGTCGCCGCCTTTTTACTTGCGGCAGCTTCGGATGATGGTGATGGCGGCGTCGTCTTGCCCGGAATCGCTCTCTCGCGAAGAGAGCGGGCCGGTCGGCCGAGAACGATTCGCTGTTGCACACACACACACACGCACGCGCGCACAAACAGACATAAAAAGGAACTGGCAAGATGGCGCTGCCTCGAATATTATCGTCTCACCGCATCAGACGAGAGTGTGGATGGAACGGTGTCAGCTGGGATCCTTTCGTGTCCTTTGTCTCTTTGTATATCGTTTCTTGTTTGTGTTTATTTTTTTCCTTATTTCATCGAGGAGTTTTACTTTCTTTTTTTTCTTCGGAGTGCTCCCTGGATGTGCATTGTGGGAAATATCGTATTTTATGTCGCATACTGTGGGTGGCTCGGGGTACGTATTGTACGAGTGGGTTGTGTGTGCGTGCGAAGTACCTTTTTTTGTCTTTCATTACCCTACCCCGTAACAACAAAAAAAAATTGTCAGTGTTTAAAACAGTGCTACTGCTGTTAATGAAAATTGCTGCAAATCTATTAGGCGGGGAACATTTCACGGCAGGTGAGATGTCAAGAAAAATTGTTATGTGAAATACTCAAAACTGAAGCGGACTATAGGGAGATCATCGCACAGTTAAAATCACACTTCAGACGCACTATGCATGCAGGATGGTAAAAATTGGAAATAACGAACTAATAACTTTCCCTATATAGGAAATTTCAGCTGGCTCTAATAGCTGCCACTCCCAGTTTCCCGACCCAGTTATCAAATTTATCCACATGTAATCAGTACACATCGCGAAACAGTAAGCGCATAGCACGATATGGCCTCCTTTTTTTTAAATTTATTTCGCATAATTTTTTAGCAAATAAAAATTACCGTTTAAGTTATTGTTTTACATTTCACACTAATACATTTAATTACACTGTATTAGTCTTAATGACAGCCCTTCACCTGTCAAAAAAAAACAAGCAAAAAAATACTACGCTAGCTACATGTGTCGTTCTCTGTACGTGGTCACGTGGTCATGATCACGTGGTCACATGGTCACGTGAGTGCTCACGTAGTACAACGATGCACCTGTGCATTCGTAAATCTCGCTAATAGTCACACGGTCACACGTGACGACTGGCGCGTCGATGTGTGCCCTCTCTCTCTCCCCGCTTTCCCTCAACATCTCTCCCGAGCCGTGCCCTCGCGGCATATTATATGCCCCCGCTCTATCCTTGCCGTAGAGCCGCCACAGCACGGGCCACTGGTTCCGTGAAGCAGACGTTATTGAAACCCAGGTCGAAATTAATTAGAGCTTTCGACGTCGACGGCGACGGCGCACAAACACGCATGCGCTCTAGCCGAGCATAAGGAAGAACGGGAGAGGAGGGAGGGGTTCGAGAATTGCATAGTTGGTGAGGAGACGTGTGCGTGTGGGGAGGTGGGGGGGGGGGTGGCTGTAATACGTCGCCCGGTCGTTTAATAAAGTGTCAAAGCGGCGTAGAGCAGGCCACTGATTAATGGCGGTGTGCGCGAGAGCTGTCGATCGGCCCAGCGAGGCCCAATTAATGGCGGCGGACGTGGGGCTAATAACGGCGTCGGACACGGGCTCTCGGTGTATCTCGGGCGGCGGCCGGACATCTCGTTTGCGGCCGCCCGATATGAGCGCCGCGTATTTGGGGAGGCTTCCCTTCACTCCGGCGCCGCGCCGTCTAAAACTGGTGCGTGTTTCTTGTTTTGTTTTTTTATTGGGGCAGAACCGTCTTAAAGTCGGGAGTGCGACCGTTTCCGGGTGTTTCTTTTTTTTTTCTTTCCCTTCTTGGTGGATGCGATAGTGCAGCGTGCTTGATGGAGTAGGCGGTTCGCGCGGACTCCACGCTGAGGCACGGGGTTCCAACACCGTGTGTCCAGTTCTCCTCTCGAGCATTCCAGTTCATGCTTGGCAGTTTTCGCGTGTCCAAGTTTCGAATCTTCATCAATATACAGTATAACGTATATAGTACGACGTACGTACAGTATAACTTATACATGCCGCTTCGAGCTAATCGTATTCGCAACTTTCAGCGATGGTCGTGCCGCGGCGTGAGAAAAAACTCCCTATAGCTCCTGGATGATCAACTTCAAAATAAAGGTGTTTGCTTACACCTTAATGATGTGGAACTATGAGGTAAGGTTCTTATATCGTCCGCATTTCCTAAAATGATAATTACTCACGCGTCGCAGTTCCAACCTCATATTGCTGTTCTACGACGATCATCCAGATGACAGACACTTTGATGGGAACTTGTGCGCCCCCATAGGCCGTGAGTGTTGCGAATACTCTCGTCGCCCTTCCAAAGTATACGGTACATTCTTGTTCTTAGTTTCAGGCTCACGTTCGTCTTACCTAACATTTATTTTCAGTTCTACATTCGGCGACTTCTTTTTATTTAGCATAATCTAAGGCGACTTCTGAGTCAATTCGCCTATAGGAGGGCGCAATCAGTGAAAGCGGGAATTTTTGGCATTCAACGTTCTTGTTTACCCCAAGTTTTGTTCTTTCCCATTTTGTGTCAGTATCGCGAATGTTGTACGTCGTTGCGGATTGTTTTTATATTGCTACAATTTGCTTCGAATATTAAAACAAAATAACTGAAGTACGAGCGCGGTTACTTTTGATAATGCTCGTTCACATTTCAAAACACATTCATGTATTGTTCCTTAACGGTAAAACATAAAAAAATATACAGTGAGATTTAACTCGTCTACAATAGAGCCCACCCAGTATGAATTGCTGATGATATCCGAATTTCTGAACCAGTATATATTTTTTTCCCTTTTACTTCACGTTGAACTTTTGTATAATTACGTTGTGGCTTCATTTTTCTGAACCCATTGTATTCCAAAGTGTGGCATTTTTATTCATGAAAAATGCTATATAATATAATAACTATAATTGAGAAAGACAGAATTTCACGCGACGTCCACCTGAGCCTAATATCATCAAAACAAGAACTGACATTGTAAATGCAAGTGGGATTTATAAAAAAAATTAATAAAAAAACACTTGTCAGCAAGAAAAGAATATATCGTTTTCATTTCTCCATTGCTGACAACCTTTTTTTTTTTTTTACTGAAATAGATGCTACAGGGGCCCACAATGTTAGTTCTTCTTTCGACGATATTTGGCTTAAATTGACGTCGGTTCATAGAGACATTTAGTTTTTCTCAATTATCTTTCGATCCAGAAAACGTCATGTTCTCAAACTTTCGCGTTCTACCCTACCGCTAAGTCATAATTCTCACAGCTTTCTGCGATGCGTAGCTTAATTTCCAGGGCCGAAAAAAAAAACGGTTCTCTTTCTCGTGAATACGTTATATATATTTAAAATCCGCATCGCCTTTTCCTCCATCGCACGGCTCAGGACCTCCGTCATCCGGTTAACCTGCTGAATCCTAAAGCTACACATCAGCCCCGTTCATGCCAGAATTAATCAATACCAAAACAAAAAAGAATACTAGTCCAAGCAATGCTTTTAATCGAACCCCCCCCCCCCCCCCCCAAACCAGCAGCTAATAATTTTCATTGGAGCTAAACACGCTTTGCCCTGCGCATGCGGGTGATGTACAACCCGCACACACGCAAACAAGATTACACGTTCCGTAGTGCGTTTGTGTGTGCACCTACACAACGTATACACGCATACGAGCGGATCCAAACCCAACGTAAACTTTACGCGCAAACCGCGAAACCGATCATCTCTTGTTCCAACACGATCACACGCACTCTATAACCCCCCTAAATAGCCGGCAAACAATCTTTGCCCGCTTTAGCGCAAATAGAAAAACACACACACAAAAAGCTGCTGCCCAACCACCCAAGCAGCAGGGCAGACGTCCATGCCGCCGCCGCCGCCGCCGATTCCGGTATAGGGCCTTCCGCGTGTATACAGATGGACGTTGTAAACACAGGAAGCACCGATAAATGATCCAGCCGGTGTTTGGACAGCGTTCGCGCTCGCTTTCGCTGGCGCCCGGCGCGTTCTCTGATTCCGTTCAGCCCCCAAGCTGACAGTGTGGTGGAGGCTACACTTCGTTCCCCCTCCCTTTCCCTTCCCCTTCCCCCAAGCCTGACAGTAAGGGCGAAGTACGAACTTATTGAACAAGTCACACGTCTATCTTTCGCCACGTGATTACGCATCCGCCCATACCCATGGACGCGCAGAGAGCAGGGTCAGGTGATCAAATGGAGGCTGTTGATTGGTCCGGCAAGCGCTTACCTCCCACCGCGCTGTCAGCTTAGGGGTAAAGCCGGACCAATCATCGCTTACTCCCCGCTCTCTGCGCCTGGGTATGGGGCGGGAGCGTGATCACGTGCTGAGGGATATGTGTATTACTGGTTCAGCGACCACGTAGCTTCCACCGCACTGTCAGCTTAGCGGCTGAACGGTCGGGGTCCGGAGGGGTCAGAACATCGTGTGTTCCTTCAGGAGGCCGTTGCCTGTTAGCATTAGGCCTAATACGAAAAAAAAAGAAGACATATTGATAGAAATAGTAATAAGAAAAAAAAAATAAAGAAATTCAAGGGGGAGCTCCATCCAGCGCCATTTGTCAAATCGAGGTGTTCCTTGGGGCTTTTTGGGGGAGAACGTTTTGCTGCGTGTAGCGTGCCACGCGGACAGCTTGGCTTTTGGCTTAGGCTCCGGCTTGTGTTGGCTCGGGGCTGCGGATGTCTTGACGCTGACAAACGGTTGTTTCGCTCGCCCGCATCTGGTGGCCGTGGCTAGAGAACGGGGGGGGGGGGGGGGGGGGCTAGAAAGAGAGCTGCGATTTCCCCCTTCCCCCCCCCCCCGGTTCAAATACTTATTTTCATCCGGTGCTCCTTTCACGTTGTAATTGAGAAACTATTAGCTTGCCCGTTGTTGGTCCGTGTAAAAGGAGGAAAGTTACTCTGTGTGTATGGGGAAAGAAAAAAAACACTGGTTCTTGCTTCTTCTTTTTTTTTCTTTTTTTTGTATTGGGTACATGGCGGTGGGTCGCAGTGCCGTGGGGTCGGAAGTGTTTTTGAAAGTGTGTGCGTGGGGCCTTGTGTAATGCGCGATTATTACAGGACGTGAGTTCTTTTGCGCACGCGCATGGACGCTTATATTTTGGCAGGACCTTCAATGCGCATTTGGGCAATAATTATATTGTGTGCCATTGAATATTCAGTGAGCCGGGGCACGATGAAAGTGGAGTGACGGGTAAGGCTATGTATGTATGCCTCCTCATTATTAACCATACATCCGTGGTGACATGTTTTATTGTTGTCGTTTTGTTTGCGGCTAATTCAACGTTTATAAAAAAAATTACTCCCGTTAACTCTCCAATTCAAAAAAAAATTGGCGTTAATTGAAATTTAGTTACGTACCATATGCCCAGTACTTTAAACTTACGTATATAAAAAGAAATAGTATCCACACATAAACGAATCAAGTCAAACAGAAAACGTTGTCAATATTCACATAAAGACTTGGGGTTGTGACTACCTTTGTTGTAAAAGCACTGCGTTTTCCTCGCCGTAAGAGGTCCAAATGTATCAGTGTTCTCGTACAAACGGCGAGGAGATCAAACTATACGAGGCGCTCTGTCCGGCTTGCTTCCCGTAAGGGCTCGGTGTCCGCAATCGTACGGAGACGGAGAAGGTGATTTTTGTTTCCACTTGCACGTCAAAAGATCCCAAAGAAGTGCCGGCACATAAGGGTCTATGGTGCAGCCTAATTGAGCTCTAACGTTTGGGGCCAAAATTAAGACTGGTCGTCGGCCTTTAACCTGTCGCAGCCTACCGATTAGGGAAAAACTGGACAAGTCCTGCCCGCAAAGCCCTCTACTTTTTCCGCGTGACCCGTAGTGGCACCAGACACGTGACCACGCGACCCACAGTGGCCTCCCGATAAAGGTAGTGAAACGCTATCGCCCGCTAAATGTAGCTGATGACGGTACGGCAACGGTGACGACGACTTTCCAACTTCCATTCCGTTAACTTAGAATGCATCCTGCATTAAAAATAAAAAAGGGGGGGAACCTCTCGGTGCTTCTGCCCGCTTCCAACCTCAAGAATCGTATCAATAGCGCGTCAATATATACTCTCGGAGCAAGCACACATCAACGTACAGGCGGGTATCATGGTTTGTCCCATGGGGTAACCGCAAGAGAGCGTCTATACCAGTTTCATTCTTCCTTTCTCCCATAGTTGCGGATCGTACCCTGTCGAGTCTCTAAAAATCGACCGCCATTGTTGAGCGACTTTTGGGGGACCCCCCGTCGGGAGTCGGGAGAACGTGCAGGAAAAAGGTCGCCTGGCGCGCGCGCCGAAAAGTTTTCTCTTCACACAGACGAGGGCAAAACTCGATCGGTCGTCTCGCCTCGAGCCCACGTTTAATAGCGCGTCTTCCCTATCTGACCATCTATTACCGCATTTTATATTTATCGCTTCGACACCACGCCCCCTTCCTGACATATGGCGGCCAGTGTGTCGACTGTCTCCTCCGTCGATATGCAAATTATGATTTTATATTTGAGCATATTTGTTTTTCAGTGCGAGGAGAGCCATTGTTCTGACTTTTCCTTTTCCCCAACACACGCACAAAGTCGGCGCCATTTTCTTTATCTTTTTTTTTTAATATTTGGTCCCCGTTCTGGAAAACGCAGCAGCAAGTTGGACGTTCCGTCGCCGTCCCAATATAATGGTCGATGTATCGAGCGTTATATTATGGCCCTTTTCTTCTTTCTTTCCCCACGAGCAAATCCTCCTTTGTTTGTTTTCAATGCGCGAAACGGTCGGTCAAAGAGCACACGCCGCCGCGCGAAACGATCTGCATTAATGGGCTCGTGATAGTCGGTCGGTCGGCCTTCTACCCAAGCGCCCGTAGTGTCACCCCCCACACTCCCCTCTTCCTTTCCTCCCCGTTTTTTTTGTTTTCATTTTTGGGGAAGGAGAGGATGGTATCCCGCTGAGGGTCGCTTTTCCTTTGCGGCGATATTCAGTCGTTCGGCAACAGAGTCAATTTCAGGTTCGGGCGCTACTCTGACCGGAGGCTCTCTTATTTACGTAACACAGGGGAAACACAATCGGAAGACATAACATTAGCAGTTCAATGGATCTGGGACGGGAAGGGTAGGGGTGATGGGTCGGTGTGTGTGTGTGAGGGGGAAGGGAGGTTGATGGGTTCACGGGGGGGGGGGGGGGGGGTGATGGGTTCCAGGGTGATAGGGTCTGGGGAAAGCAAGCGGGGGCGCTAAAGCACAAGAGGGAACTTCGTTAAAAAAATTAAAAAATACAAAACGAAAGGGGAAGCTATTGACGGGGGGGGGGGGGGGGGGGGGGTCGCCGTTTTAGATCTCCCCTGTCTCTTGTCGGACGGTGCGGGACAATGCGATGAGCCTGCCTTGGGTGTTTCTCTGACGATCGGGCGAGAGTTTTGAGGTCCCTGGGAAACGGTGCTGCTACTGCTCCTGTGTCCGTGCGCGGGGCTCTTTTGGCTGTTGCCTGAGCGCTGCGCGGCGGAGCTGGTTTACGAGGGGGCTTGACACGGTCGTTTTGGGAGGCGACGGCTTGTGCGCGATGACATTTGTGGCGTCGTAAGGTTCCCGCTCGGACTCTATCAGCGGCCGATGCGGCATCTCTATTCGTGCTCCTGCCACAGAAAATCTAGACTTCCTTTTTCCTTTTTTGTTTCGTTTTTCTTTTCTTTTTTATTTTACGGGGAATGCTTTTGTGCGATTCGCGTGTGGGTTGCGCGTTAGGGAAAACCAGGGAAAATATTTTTATTTGTTTGTTTATTTGTTCTTGATCATTAAAGTGTAACGTTTGAATAATCATACGAATCGGAGCGTGAAGACGGGGTCACGCCGCTGATACATCATCAGTCTGATAACACGAGTCAGCGGAATATCCGTGGTTCAAATGCCACGTGCCAAAGCACTCTCTTTGAAATCATTGCCACGCTGCATTCGAAGCACGAATCTCGCGGTGACTCGCATTCGAATCTGTATATGCAGACTGTCTTTTGTGTGATGTATAACCAGTGTGGTCTCGGCTATACAAACATGGTGTCCGGTGGTGGGAAGGGGCTTTACTTGTAACGCGTGCGCTTCTTTTGTTCGTGGATACACGAGTGAAGTTCGCTTTGCTAAAACTGCGCATCGCGATGACCGATACCTTTTGGACAGTACTTCGTACCCCTTAATTAAAGTGGTACTGCGTTTCTTCGTAGTCCCTGATCTGGCTGAACATTTGTGAAACACATCAACGAGCATTGCTGAAATAGTATAACCCAAATAGTAGGCCAAAATTTTTTTTCGCGAAGTTATTGAATATAAAATGTGTGTCCTCACTGTGTTTGTTGCACTGAAAGTCCTCACTGTGTTGTTGAACTGGCAACAATGAAAAAGTGACGCCAGCGGACGGCAGGGGTTCACTCTTTGGACTGTGGAATTTGTTCCCAACTGATTACAAACAATTTCATACGGTGTCAAACGGACGCTTTGGAAGCTCGCTCCAGCACCTGCGCAGCAGCACGAAACAAATGCTCGGTATAGTTCATTTTTAAGGCTGGTTTTCACACTGCCCCATTTTCTTCCGTCAAGTTACGTTACGTACAAGTCACCAAAATATTCGTGTCTCGAATGTCGCGTGTCATGCTTTCTCCTTGAACGGGCAGCCTCGCTTAATATGAATACACAGAGGTCCCGGTGACTTCAATGTAATATTTCGTAACCATGGGCCTGTAGGCTACCCGCTCGACCTTCAAGTACGCCTTCCTCTGACATCATGGGACTGAAAAGCGCGGGTAAATTTGAATGTTGGTTTCGCCATAATTTTTATTGGCCGATTTCACATGTAACTATTCCGGATTTCGTGACACTATACTCTGTTTCATAGATATATACGTGGACAACGCCGACAAAGCTGCTGGCGCGAGCATGGGGTTTGATCTCGCAGATCATTGGTACGCGTTCTCGGGCAAACGAAACCTTAAATAAAGCCACGCTCTCGCGCCAGTATAGCTTTGACAGAAAACGGAGGCGATTGCAGACGGCATCCGGCATCCGCCGTGCTCCTCCTCGTGTGATGTGAGCAAGCACGTGAAATTTAGGGCCTGCCAAGACTATACCTTCACGTGCATGGTGCACGTGCTTGCATGCACGAGGCACCAGTCAGGACACCATGCTTGCAAAACGTCTATAGACTTTTTTAATGTTTACAAAATCACAGTCCCGCGTGCAGTCTTCACAGCTCCGCACGTGCGTGTTCGTCGCTTCGGAAAGCAAGGAAAGCACGCGCCATACGCACGAACAGTCAAGATGGCACCGGCCACACGCTCTTTTTTGGAAAGGTCTATATACACCATTCCAATATGTATGAGTCCTCAGCCTAGCACGCGCACGTTCGTTGCTTCGGAAAGCGAGCAAATCACGCGCCATACCGCCATACGCCAACACTAAAAATAAAACCGGCCACGAGCCATTTTTTTATTTTCTTTTTTGTGGTAAGGTCCATAGCATACCAGAAAGTGAAAAGGACGGGGATTCAGAAAATATAGTTTGTTGGAGTAGCTAAAAAAATCGACGGTTTTACTTCGTCGGTTGGCGCCTCGGGTCGTATCGTCGGCTGCGCATGGATTTATAAGTTCTTGCGCAGGCGACGACTCGAGCCGAAGGGGCAATCAGGCAGCACCGAAAGTGCAACGTCACTCCGCTCGCCGTCTGTCTGTCCGTGCTCATCCAATCAAGCGCAGAAAGTGCGCCCTGACTTCGCGATTTTAGACTGTATGTATGCTCTTGGTGAAGAAAGATGAAAAACGCAGGCGAGCTGGTGAATGATATCCATAGTAACCCTTTTTCCTTTATCAAAAGACAACTTTGGTTGTCTTTTGATAAAGAAAAAGAGTTCGTAAGTGCTGTTGGGTTCGGTTTGACCTTGCCAAGTGCGGAAGTTCCAGCATCCCCTTTTCGAGTAGTGTCCCTTTGTGTTTCGGGCGTGTATGATGATTTTTTTTGTGCGTTTGTCGGTATAGGTTGAGGCCGAGGGTACACTGTGAAGTGGGCGAGGAGGTTTTTTTTAATTGTGATGGAGGTCTGTGACTTGTATATAAGACGATGGTTGTGAAATAAATTTCAAGCTGTGTTAGAGACTTCGTTGTTCTGTCCGTTTTTTTTTATTTTCCTACGTCTCCGGGTTACTATGGATATGTATGCTCTTGTTTGTCTCCGAGGCTTTGACCGCGCTTGGATTCAATGTAAGTATAATACGTTATCAACACAAAAACAAGTGTTTGCACTTTTTTTGTTTAAGTCAGGAAAAAAAATTGGTTGTGTGTACATTTATACAGCCTATTACTTGGTCTGCCTCAACGTGTGACGAGTCTCCCAGCTGTAGATGAGAAATTTAGCCAGTGCAGTACAACCTCTAGCCTGGGGTCTTTAACGTGCACCACGCAGTAGTGACACACGACCGCACGCCGGTGCGATGCTCATCCAGATCGAAACGGGCAGGGGTGGGGATTGAACCCCAGCAACCCACGCTCGGCCAGCTCCTCTGTACACGGACGCCAAGGTCCTGTTTGGCGCAGCTCCACGAGCTCGGCGTAACCCGGTGAGCCGAGCTGAGCCGCGTCGGCGTCGCTGCAGCTGCCGGATCTCCAGAGTATAGAGTATAGTACAGAGCGTGAGTATAGAGGAGGCTATGTCCGCGCTGGTGTGCGCTAGCCCACTCGGCTACCGATCCCCCTCTAAGTCAGGTAGTCTTGCCTGTTCAAGAGTTTGGTCCTTCAGTCTTTTGGTGGCAAGACCTTAATCGTCCAACCGCAAGTGCGCGTGCATAACACACAAACACTGTGGACTGTGATTTTCGTAAAGAGTGGAAACGTGTATTTGGCACGAGATTGAACAATAGGGGGCGCTTTATCGAGCGTGTTGTCCCCACAGACCGGTGTGTACTAACACAGTATAACGTAGTATAACAAAGAAATTGAACCTCGCCTACCACTTTCCGGGCACGAACGCTTCCTTCTGATCAGTGTTTTGGTCGCACGAGGAACGGCCTTCGAATCGTCATCTTCGATTTCTCTTATCAAAAACAAACAAGAAAAATTTGGTTTGTTGTTCACACTGCTGAAGAGTACCGCTAGAGGCGTGACTGTTCGATCTCCTTCCCAATAGTAACTTCCACTTTGCTTCCACACTGCCACGCCACGGCTGAAACGGACGCACTCAAAATTTAAGTTCGTTTTCGTCAAGGCCTAAAGGGAGGTTCACACTGTCCCGTTTTCTTACGTTACGTTACGAGAGCTTACGTACGCTTACTCTTACAAAACCGGTTGAAGGAGTTGCTTGGCACGCAACACTGGACGCAGGGACGTTCCATCGACTTATAAGCTCGTAACGTAAGCAAACTCGCCGGTGTGAATGGGTGTTTAAGGATTCATTCACACAGGCGCATTTGCTTACGTTTTTCTTGCGTTACGTTACAAATCACCGGGACATCTGTGCTTCAAATGTCGCGTGCAAAGTTGCTCCTTAAACTGGTTGCCATGCTTCATACGAAGTACTGATGTCCCAGTGACCCTCGTCGTATAGGCGGACGTAATTCCTCCTGTCGCCACCTGACGTCGCGTAAGAAACGGGGATGTGTGAACCAGCTTTTACATCATGAGTTACCGGAATATCCGCACCTCAAATGTCGCGTGCAAGTCTGCTTTTTCACCCGGAACTCCCCACGTGAGCATACATAAGCGTTCGCAACATAACGCAACGCAAGCGAAAGGCTCTGTGTGAACTGGTTTTTAGAATGGAATTCTACATTAGAGAACGCGAACGAGAAACTGGGCGAGCTCTCGTCCCAGAGCCCAAGTCCCGGCGCTGGAACCGCCCCGCGACCGGCGACGCGGAGTCGTGGCTGGCGAGAACCGCGCGGGCTCCGCTGCCGCCTCCGATGAATGGGGCACGATGAGGCGGAAGGGGGCCTCATTTCCATACGCCATCATCGCCATGGCAACCACCGCGCCAGCTGGCCCCACGAGGTCATCGCGGCCCCAAGAACAAAACCCGGGGTCTTCTCCTCTCGGCCCACCCCTCGTCCCATCATTATCAGCAGCAGCAGCAGCAGCCCGCTGCTGCAAGGCACTTGGCACGCGGCTGTATACAAAAGCTTCCCTCTCTCGTCTTAGGCTTTTATGGTTCCCTTTTGCTGCTTCGTCCTCCTTTTGTGACGTTTCCTGTTTTGTGTACTCCGTTCACCCCCAACCTGACAGTGCGGGGGAAGCTTGCTCGCTAGAACCACTCACACGTCTTTCCCCATAGTGATCACATTCCTCCCGCCCATATATCCACGCACCCGAGAGCTAGGGGTCACGTGATGAGAGGGCGACAGCTGATTGGTCCGGCGACCGCGTAACTTCCACCGAACTGCCTGTCAGCTTAGGGGTAAACGGAGCGTAGAGATTTCGCGAACTTTCGTCGAACCTCGAGATTCGACTGGTTTCGGCGAACCTTGGAACTTTCAGCAAAGTTCGACGAAGTTCGACTTATGGGCACTGTCGCCCCATTTCTACACAAAGTGGGTTGTTGTATGTTGTATAAACTGATTTCTAATTTTTACACGATATAAAAGCGAAGATATGAATTGTTTCATTAGTTTGTTATACGTAGCTTGCAAGGGTCGTGGTACTGATGGTTATTCCTACTTACTGGTTTCTTCGAACTACAGCTTCTGCGCCGTGAAACTGACACGGCGAACCGAACGCTCGCGGAGCATAAAATACTGACATGGCCGCGAACGACGTCACTTGCAAGCTAGGTATTGTAAAACAGTGAAACAATATGTATATTACACGAATATTGCACATTTTCCTCTGCCAGGTGGCGGAGAGAAAGTTTTTCATGATCACGCATCCGCACAACGGTCGAACTTTAGTCAAACTTTCCTCGAAATTCGCGTCCGAAGTTCGAAAAAGTCGAACCTGATCGAACTCGACCTTCGGCAGGTTCGCGACATCCCTAATCCAAACCAATCATGGCGTATTTCTTTCGTCGCGTGATCACGCTCCCGCCCGCACCCAAGCGCAGAGAGAAAAGTCACGCGATGAAAGGGAGCCTCCTGATTGGTCCGGCGAACGTGTAACTTCCATCGTGCCGTCAGCTTAGAGATGAACGCTGAATAACGCAAGGGAGCGACGGTGTCGTACCTCCATCCACCCTGAGGTGGACCGCACTCGATTCTTCGAGCTTTTCCAACCAATCCGGTGCTGCGAGCGTGTAACGTGGCTTCTTGTCACCGCCGCGCACGAACAAGAGGTCACGTGCCACGCTCTCGGCGCCTGATTGGCTGGGGTTCCTCGTAGGGTCCGCTACGATCTATCTTAGGATGAATGCGGAGTGTTTGGAGCCGCGTGGAACGTGTCTTCTTCCGCCGAGTGCCGTCTCGTTCTCGCGAGTTCTCGCGGGATATCGGTTTTTTGGGGAGCGATGCATGCAGCCGTTGTCGCCTTCATATGCCTCTTCGTTACTATGGATGAGGTCGTCGGTGTTTTCGTGGATGGTGCGTCGGAGATGCAGTCCTCTTGTGCTGCGTTGTGGTTGTTGGGGAGGGAAGGCATTTTGGGAGACGCGTGGAATGAAGTGAGTGGGTTGCTAGCTTTGTGCTGCTTTTTAGATGCCTTTGTTGTTTCTCAACGTCGATAACGGTTCTCGTATAGCGGAATGCTAGAAACGGGAAACATGAATGGGTGCGGAATGAGTTAGATGAAGGTGAAAATATGAATTCCAAAGGTCCAATCTCGAGCTCAATTTGTTTTACTGTAATTGTAATGATTTTTTTTTTAAATAGTAAATAAACGTCGAATACAAATGCTTTTTTTTACATTCCAAAGAATTAATAGAGCATGCGTGAACATAGAAAAAAAAAGTGTTATTCGACGGCTTAAGCAAACTGTGGCGTCGATTTTGCTTAAGGGGGATTCAACCGCTCGTCACTCAATGGGCAAATTTCGCTACACAAACCTGAGTTTCAGGAATGCACCAGAGTATTCATTCTTTTGGAGGTTAATTATGAAGACGTTATGAAGGTTGTACGGCCCTTGAATTTTTCCTTGAGAGCGCTGGAGATTTTTAATAAAATCCAGAAATATTACCGTTTTGGCTGTTTTGAGCGCGTTTTGAGACATTTTTGAAAATAAAATTATTTAGGAGACAAACGTGACAAAACGCTTGGCCGTATGTACTAGGGGTGCCTCTAATCTTAATTTTAAGACCATGACGAGAAAGCAAAATATTGTTGTATTTGCGTATTTGTGTAAATAAAATTACCCTGTTAATTTTATTTCCAACCTGTTAAACCAGATGGCGACACTAGTACTAGATGCCTCAAAACGGAGATTTTCTTGATATTTTTCTCTCGAGCTCGAATGCGACCGCGATGGCTGGTGGCTCGGGGATAGGTAGCACGTGTAGCGAAAGCTCGCGCCCCTGCCCGTTTCAATCTGGATGAGCATCGTACTGGCGTGCGGTCATGTATCACTGTTGCGTGATGCGGGCTAAAGACGTCAGACTAGCAGCGATATACTGCACTGGCTTTCATCTCCAACGAAGACACCGGACTCCCTCGGTGCTGACTAACTTCCCGCTGTCTAAACATACACAGAACAGAATTACAATTGATGGCTCCGTAAGTCTGCACTTATTAAACGTTGCAAAAAAACAAAAACTAACGTGCCCATTAGTGATCGATTCGAGGTTCCGCAACATTGTCGCGAAGCTGGCACATACCTGCGATCAACTTAGACCCCTCCTTTGTGATGCCTCAATATACATTATCACTGCCGCACATTATATCGCACTGCATTATCATTATCACCCCCTAGATGGGCCTCACAGGCATTCATTGTACGGGCTGCATGCCTCTCTGTGGCGCGTGCGCTTACGAGAAAAAATAAATAGATATCTACCTACAAACGAATATTTTGGTTGTATGCGTTACATCAGTGAGAGCGGTCGTGTTCCTTGATGACACGGGGAAAAGATCGATGCTTGCAAGTGCTGCCGAAACCAGATTTTTTATGAGCAGCAAGAATAAATGCCATGCATAATAGGGTGTTTAAATGCCCATTCACATAGTTGCGTTTTAGAGTGTTTGACTGCGCTGCTCCGAGAAACGGAAGCGATTCGCTTCCGTTTCTCGGAGCGGAAACGGAAAGCACATCTATGCTTTGCACGAAGCTTGGCACGCGACATACGAAGCAGGTATATCCTGGTTTTTCGCAGCCGCAACGCTGTCAAACACACCCAAACCCACTCAAACGCCACTGTGTTTACGGGACTTTAGAAGAGCGTTACCGCTTGCTACCGCGGCCACGGTGTACTGCTCCTGGTGCGCGTTGCAGAGCATGCTTCGAAGTATAACAGCGCAAGCTCCCGGTTGCACTGCCGCTCTGGGCGGTTGAGGGATCGCTATGCTCATGCCCAAGTCAAACGAGAGTGGCCAATAGAAAGAACCAACACCGACAAGCCTCAAGCAAATGACTCACGCGCGTGAATGTATCTTTGGCAGGCTTGCAATAGACCGATCTCACCAGCTGTTCGGCGCATGCATGACGCCGCCATAACTTTAGTTCATACAAGGGATCTCACGCGCGGAGTTGGTTAAATAAGACTGTTGAAGTTTTTTCGCTCATTCCTTCTTGAAGGTTTCACTGATGATGTTTCCCGCATGGGAAACGAAACGTTTGATTAAATTGTTTATCTTGTTATGTAAAGTCGGCGCAGTTCCTTTGATAATTATGTTTATACAGCCTGAAGTTAGTCTGCCTCAACTGGTGACTTGTGCTGTGTCCTTCTCGGTCTTGTGTCTCGTCCTTTGCTGACTCTGCTGTGACTTGTCTTTCCTGACTTGTGCTGTGACTTGTCCTTTGCTGACTTGCGCAGTGACTTGTCCTGTGTCCTTCTCGTTCTTGTGTCTCGTCCTTTGCGCTTCAGTATTTATAATGGTGACTTGTCTCTCAGCTGTAGATGAGCAATTTAGTCAGTGCAGTACAATCGCTAGCCTGTGGTTTTTAACGTGCACCACGCAGTAGTGATACACGACCACACGCCGGTACAATGCTCATCCAGATCGAAACGGGCGGGGGCGGGGATTGATTGCTTCATTTGCTTGAAGCTTATTGGTGTCGATTGTTTCGTTTTGTCGCTCTTGGGAACTAATTCATAATAAACAACAACCATTTGTGTCGTTTTTCCCTATTTCACTGGGAGGAATCTTTGTGCTTCTCCTTATTTGGACATGTCATCTTATTTGGTAGCGGAAGTGGACGTCCGGAGGAAATATTCCTTCAGGGTACGGGAGTTCAAACTATAAAACAGGAGTCGCATATTACGCTCAAGCTACGAACAGTGCATCTGGCGAGCTCAATAAACCCTTTCGAAGGTTTGACTTCTGTTGAAGGCTGTAAAATCCCTGCACAATTACGGATACAAGCGTGAGGTCTTTGCGTTCGAGTGCACTTCAGCTGCAAGAGCTTCACGTAAGAAAAAGAAACGGTTTACCAGCTGCTTCAAAAACAAATGAGATAGCGCCAGGCCTCCATCACTCACACTGCGAAAAAGACTAGTTCGGCTCGTGCGCTCATAGGAAGAGCCCCAAATGAAGACCGGAAACACCTGATGTAGTTTCTAGATATTCACCCTGGAACAGTGTAAAACCTGAAGCACATACCACAATTTACTTATTAAGAACACGTGGCAAACACTGAATCGGGCGGGTACCGACAGATAATTTCCTCTCCACTTCTCAGCTTTTCCTTGCAGTTTGAAAATAAAAGAAAATACTTGAATACATGGCAAAAACGGCTAAAATACTTATTTCGAAATATATTTATTTTATGGAATAGTATTTGAGATGTTTTCACTCATCGATTTGTAGACCTGGTTGGGTGGCTAGTGGATATGAAAAAAAGTAGCATATGTATATTATTTTGAACAATTACAGGATATTTGATTAACCAACAAACAAGTGCTTACTGTAAGATGCAAATTGAATTTTGACGTTTGGGTTTTGGCGCCCAAAACAAATTTTTCGTAAATTTAACACTGCCCGTTTTGCGGATTGGTAAGAAAACCAAGAGAGCCTTCAATAAGTAGAAAATACCTTTCTACCAAAGGTGAAATGCAGGTTTCTACCAAATGTGAAATGCAGCCTTCAATAAGAGGAGCGACTCTTCGAACCAACACTCCGATAGGTCTCTAATCAAAAAAAAAAAAGAAAAAAGAAAATCGGTTTGTTGTTTTTACAGCCGAAGCGTACCGCCAGAGGCGGACTGTCTAATAGACCGATCTCACCAGTCAGATTGACTACACCACCGCTGCCGCAATGCATCGAGGGAACTCTGCATGTGCGACAACCCCACTGGAGCTCTGCGCGTGTGGAGCACGAGACAGCACGAGCCCTCGCACGCACGGCTGTCATCCCTCCTGTGAACTAAAGCTATGGCGGCCTCACGCATGCGCCGAACACTTGGTGAGATCGGTCTATTTCTCCCAGAAGTCGGTGACAGGCAAAGAATTGAGTGGAAGCTCCGCCTCCGGCACGCGTTTGTTGCCTTTCCCCGGGCTTCGGCTCGCGCGTACGACGATGTGTTACCAAAGGCAGGAAGCTCTCGAGATTGAGGCGGAGCGCGCTATACTTGTCTCACCCTAGCATGGAAAAAGTTTGGTTGTGAGTATGTTTATACAGCCTAGAACTTGTTCTGCCTCCAAGGGCGACGAGTCTCCCAGCTGTAGATGAGCAATTTAGCCAGTGCAGTACAAACCGCTAGCTCGGGGTCTTTAACGTGCACCACGCAGTAGTGATACACGACCGCACGCCGGTACGATGCTCATCCAGATCGAAACGGGCAGGGGCGGGAATTGAACCCAGTGTCCTGGGTTCTGCAGCGCGAGCTTTCGCTCCACGTGCTCCGAGCACCCTAGCATGGACTAACTGCGAAGGCTGTGCTAGCGCGAGCGGCCAGCCTTGACTGCCTTGACTAGAGCACTTGCTGCACGAGCGCTCATGCAGCCGCTGCGGCTTCATTCAAAGCGACTAGCTCGCGCTTTTAGCACGCGCGGCTAACAATAGTCCATACTAAGGTGAGACGAAGTATAGTAGATTTGAAGCGGTTACAGAGCGCTTTTTTTATCTTTAGGCACGTGCAAACGCGAGCTAGCTTTCGCTGCTGTAAACGCGCGAGCATGTAGCGGTTTGGGATCGCTCCAAATCTATCAGCGCAATTTACCAACAGCCTGTTACAAACTATTAGCGCCGAGATGTTTCGGTGGCGCCCTCTTATGGTTCCCTCCGTGACGTCACGACTGCGATTTGCGCACGCCGTGACGTCACCAGTGGTTATTCTGGCTACTTACCATCGGGTGCAACGATCGAGATCGATGGTGCGTTTAAGAAAGCAACACGTAGAACCAAGAGCCATCGCAATCCGAAACTAACTACCGTCGAAGATTGACCAATCCTGACAATGCTCATATGCCCATGGTTTGGCCAATCGTGGAAAGCTGACCGCAGCGACGCTGTTGGCCGCGCCACATCGCTGAGATACTGATAGAAACGCCTGGCGCATTTTCGTGACAGGTGTGCTAGGTTGCGCTCTCTATAGTCTCAAGCCCCTTGACAAACTTCACGCTTGGCGTTCCTTACAAGCACCGCAAATCAATGGTGCTCAATCGTGCAAGACAGTTGCCACGAGCCGAGTGCTCCGCTGTCATTCACTTCCAAAAGCTGCTCATTTCAGTGCTGCCGAGATTTGCTCCCAATGGCTGCACGGAGCACGGGCCTCGTGCATTGGCGCATCGGATGCACAAAAAGAGCGTCGTTCAATAACGATGCTTCTCGGTTTCCGTGCGAGCGGTTTCGCTAGGATCGTTATCCGCTTGTACTTTTTCGCCTGCAGGCGACAGGGAAGAGCCGTTTTCGAACGAGGCTCTTCTGTGGAACTTTTCAACTGATGTATCTAAGAACGCTGTATAAAGTAACATCCCACTTAAAAAGAAAAAAAAACATTGAGGAAATTTTATTTGAACAAAATATTGATGCTTCACGGCGAGGTTTGCAAAAACTAAACATGACAAAGATTAAAAACAAAAGAAAATGCTTTGAAAAGAACAAGGATTCTACAAGATCTAAGAAATATCAAGGTCGTAGTGCTGTGACCATAGCGCGGGCCAGCGCAGTGTTCGGATATCTTCAATCTGTGAGGAGTCCCAGCGGCACACTGCTCAGGTCTCCAATCTGTGTCCAACGCTGGCCTCCGGCAGGGAATGTAGAAACCCCAGCGGAAGCTTCTTATGATAGCTGATGTTGGTTTGTACGTCCTTTTGTCTCTCATTGTGAGGAATAATTGGAAGACAGCGCCCTTGTTCGAGGAGCAGATCTTATATCTTCATGTTTCTTTTTCATTCGGTAGCCAAAGTGGACGTTGGAAACAAATATAGAAAATTTCAAACTGGAAGTCCCCAAAACACATTTCTTTTCTTCTCTCTCTCTCTCTCTTGACCATTTATTAATAGGGATTCAAACCAATGCCATTTTGCCTGTTATAGTTGTGGATAAATTTTCATAGTAACGCAGTCAAAGCTATGGGCGCGGGTGCGTTTGGGCCCCTTGAGTCCTTGAGTACCCATCAAAGCTGTGCACGCGCGCTCTTAACTCCTGAAATGCCACAGAAAGTTGTCCGCGAGTATAGTGGATACGACGCGCGCTATGTACGTTTCCTGAAGCCACAAACTTGCGCGTTCTGAGGTGTGAATATTGCAGCCAAATTTATGATTTCGTAAATATTGGAATGGTGTATTAGCGACGTCCGCGCCCAAAAACGTCGCTGTGTCCGGCTTTCCACCATTGAACAAATCACAGGCATAAGATCATTGTTAGAATGTCAACCTCGACGGTACTTGTTTCAAAACGAGATGGCTCCTAGCTTCTACTATACTTTTTAAAAACACCGTCTTGCTTGTCGCATCTGATGGTAGGTAGCAAGGGTCAGAATTCGTGGCGCCATGGCGAAACAGGAACTGACACCATCGTCAAAACAGGAACTGACATTGTGTGACGCTTGTGGTATTCATATCAGTGAAAAACACTTGTCAGCAAGAAAGAGAATATTGTTTTGTGTTTGCTCACAAGTTATTTTTTTTTTCTTTCTGAAATAGGTGCTACAGGAGCCCACAGTGTTACCTGTTTTGGCGATGTTAGGCTTAGGTGGACATCGGCTCAGAGAACATTTTCGTCTCTCAATTATCTTTTGATCCAGGTGACGTCATGTTCTCAAACTTCCTCCTCCTTTCCCAACCGCTATCACGTTCTCACGGCGTTTGAGCTTTCTGTGATGCATAGTTTACTTACCGGGGGGCCGAAAAAACACGGTTCTCTTTTCACAAAAACCAAAACGTGTCCCAGAGATCTCCCTACACGTCTTCCGCGCCCAGCAGAGATACGCGAACGGATAGCAGACGACAAAATAAAACAAACATTCGTCTACATTAAAATTTATTTTTATCGAATAGATAAGTTTGTTTGTTTCTAAATGCGAACTGCAACTGCATTATCGTTCATATATTTCACTAAAATGATTATTTATCGCGGTTATCCTGCTCGCCGCCAGCCCCTGTCAGGGCGTTTTTGCGTTCGCCTCACCTCCTGGAGGTGAGTTCGCAAACTAGTATTCAGATGATGAGCAGACTAATTTAGGACATAAAAAAAATGCAAAACTGCCACTTCATTTTTTTTATTTATTTATCTAGCTTTAACTTTAGCCCTAAGAAATAGACAAATTGTTTTGCAAACTAAGATTCGCGTGCCCAGTTTCAGGTATGTATACGTTTGGAATTCGAATTTTGTGAGGCGTGCCAAATGTGCTGGTCCAAACGGCCGCACCGCCGCACCCTGAACTTTCGATAATTTCGAACGTGGTTGGAACTTCGAATCCAGTCGGAAATCAGAGCTTATTCTACGTTATGTAAGCCACTATAATTTACGTCTCTACTGGCTCGTATCTCGCGCCGCCCGTTGGCCGCTTCCGGCAGCGGCGGACGCAGTGCGAAGAAGACCTAGCTCGAGATCGGCGGCGAACAACCCGTGGCCCGAGATTACCTCGAGCGCCCGACCTGCATGCGCAGCTGCGAGCATGCAACTCGATTGTTCCGGAAAAATTCTGCGCCATCTATGAGGAAAAGGGTACAAATAAATAGCGGTTGAATCCTCTTAACAGTCACGTTCGATCTCTTTCATATATAGGGTGTCTGAAAGGCCGAGGCTCCATCTGAAATGGGCCGTAAAAATCGGCGCCTGCATGTAGCAATCAAAGCTTTCCGTCATAGGTATATTTCACAGGTGGGTTTTACCTCGTAAACTTACAAGGCGTGGCTCCTTTTTTTAAAAAAATATTGCCAAGAAACTTGCCAGGTTCAACGGCGGACGGAAACGCGGACGACCAAGTCGAGTGGCGGCGGGCGCGCGAGATGGCGCTCCCTTTTTGTTCCGCCCAGAGGTTCCGGCTTGCTTTTAAAAAAAATATCGAGACTGCCCGCGACGATCGCGGTCTATTAAAGGGATACTACAACGAAATTTCGGCGCTCATTTTTTGGTCTATATGTGTCCAAAAGAGCAGTATCACATGGAACATACCAATATCTTGTTAAAAAAAGTCTCGAAAAGGAATTTTAAAACGAATTAAACGATTAGCAAAGAGCACCTGGTGGATGTCGCTAACGCCTCGTTTGTAATGCTCGTCTAGGAACCTTGAGAGCTAGTGACGGAAATCGTCTCGCCTCCGGCCACGACGAGAGAAGGGGGAAGGAGGAACTCCCTCTTTCCGAGAATCCTTTTGTGGTCGCAGAAGTCGCTATTGTCCCCCTACAAGATTATAGAAGATTAACCCGTCACTCAAAATTCGTACAAAAGCAGCCGCTTCGGTGGCTGGACCGACTAGGCCATCCTCTCGACGTCAGCCTCGCCGTAGCTTTGCTCGTTTGAGACGATTTACGTCACGATTGCGCTGGGCCTTCTCCGAGCGCTTGCCAGAGTGGGCCGTTTATAACGAAAAATACAGCCACCAGGATCAAAATACAAACGGGCGATTGTCATTTACGGATATTGTGGATCATATTCAACCTATTTTTGAATACGACGGGAATATTTCAAATTTCGTTGAAGTATCCCTTTAAAATGAACATATATATATATATATATATTTTTTTTTTGCAATGTACCGTTGGTTTGAAAATAAGTGCGGACAATGACAGCAAAACTTGAAGTAGCAAAAAGAAAAGATAAAGCGGTTGCACAACGGCGCCTCTTGCTGCCCACGGATCTCGTCAGCATGTCGTCTCATTTCTGTCGCTGGTCGCGTGGAGGTAGGAAGAGGAGGCGACATGCCGGCCCAAGCCAGCACGAACGAGAACATCCCAAGCGATAGCAGCGTCGGAAGGTTACATCTTCCGACGCTGCTCTCGACGCCATCTATCAATACGTGCGTGCCAAATGCGCCCCACCACTCGACTCCGTCGTTTGCATCGACGTCCGCCGTTGACTCTGGCAAGGTTTTTTGTTTTTTTGACCTATGTCTTAGAGAAAGGGAGCTACGTTTTGTAATTTTACAAGGTGAAACCCACCTCTGAAATACATCTTTGACGAAAAGTTTATATTGCTACGTGCAGGCGCCGATTTTTACGGCCTATTTTAGATCGAGCCTCGGAATCGCATGCATCCTATATATATACATCGAAAGGCATTACCTCCCAATTTAGTTTTGAGGTTATTTCCGGGCATTATAACGATCGCTATGATGATGCAATGCACCGAGTCGACGACACACATTGCCCGCATGCATTATCGAACGACTCGAATGTGCTTTCAACTTTTAGTGCAACGCAGCCCCCCCCCCCCCCCCCCCACCAACCCCCCTCCCCCGTTTACTGGGCTATGAGAGAGTCCTGAGCATGCGACGCAGTTCCTTTTTTTTTTCGGAACATACGGCATTGCGCATGCGCCCACAACCCAGTAACTCAGCCTTCTTTTTAGAGCGCAGCTCTTATGCGCCCGTTTCCGGCTTGAGCGGCGTCGCCGTCACCGTCGGCGTAACTGCGCGTTGCATCATGGGGCGTTTCCCATAATGACGTCACCGAGTGACGTCACCAGGATCACTATGGTCACTCGTAACTGCGGGTTGCATTATGGGGTCCCTTATAATGATAGTGACGTCACGAAGGTCACGACCTTCACGAGTGACGTCACGAGGGTCATTAGGGTCACGAGTGACGTCACGGGGGAGGAGGGAGGGGGAGGAGGGGAGGATAATGACAGGATAGAGGAGAAGGAGAGGAAAGGAGGAAGAGGAGGGGTATACCCTCCTCTCCGTACCCCCTCCTCCTCCTCAAGAGCTGCGCTCTAATTCGGCATTAGAGGTAGTTGAAAACGTCTTTCATTTTTTTTACCTGGTGATAAGCGCCAGTCAGGTGTATAAGCAGTCACGTGTCGCCTTTGGCTGTCAAATAGAGTGAATGATTGACCTTACACATAAACACACTGCTTACAAACAAGCCCGCGTTTCACTGCGCGAGCGCGGAAACCAGATTCGCGTGTGGCGAAGCTTCTGCGCATGCGCAGTGCGGACAGCAGCGCCACCGCAGTGGCATGACGTCAAAAAGTTATTGAGTCGGTGTATAGTGAATGAATATAGAAGTCTCCTGTGCCGCGTTATAACCTGAAGAATAAAAAAGGGGAAAAAATATAGCTGAATTTTTTTGCTCCTTAAAAACAAAAAATGACAGGGGGAAGCCACAAGAACATGTTACCAGTCATTAGTGTTTCAAAAGAGTGCTCTCGAAAACACAAGAGGGCGCCACCGGAGAACATTAGCCCCTTTGGACAAATAAGATAAGAGCTATAAAAAAAAATAAGGGGAGTGGCTGAACTATGAAGGATAAAGTAGGGGAGATACATTAGCAGAACATTAGTGCTCATTTAAATCTTTCGTTTTTTTTTTCTCTCGTGTGTCGCAAATTTATTGCCGATTGTGTTTTATCTTTAAACCTGTGTTCTGGTATGCATGCGTGTTCGAATATGGACGAGGGGGCTATAAGCGAGTATTTCGTTAACATACTCTCTCTCTCTCTCCCTCTCTGTTTGACTCTATAATTCCCTCTCCCTCTCTTCGGTGTTTTTGACGCCCTTTGCTTTTCCCGTTCTCAAATTAATTTTTCTTCTTCACTCGCTTTTGTAGCCGATGTCGGTTTCGAGCATAATAGAATTAATGTTGAATTTGTCGGAAGGAACGAAAGAAAGGAGTAAAAAAAAATTAATCGATGCAGAAAAATGATTTGAAACAATGGATGGACTTCTGTTCTGATTCTCTTTTCTTGATTCCATACGTTTCTTTTTTTATTCTTTTTTTTGTGGTAGTACGTCGTTCTTTTGTTAGGGCCGCGATCTCGTGGGGCCGAGTAAAAACAAGCAAGGAAAAAAAACGGGATTAAAGAAAGAAGAAAACTAAGAAGGCGTAAGAAACCTCGAAGAGCGTTGTGGGGGGGCTGTAGTTGAGGAACGAAAGGCGACTGCTGTGTATCCATCCGTCTGTGTGTTTCTTTTGGTCCGTCGGCAGAAAGCAGTGCTCGAACATGTCGCTGATTATCGCTTTCATTGTTCTACCAAGATGGATGACCTCCTCCCCCTGTGCTGCTGCTGCTTTACACCCCTCCTTTCATCCGCTGCGTTGAAACAAAAGAACAAATGAGCCGAGGGTGGGGGATGAAGAAAAAAAAAAAGAAGTTACGTTTTTATGTGCGAGCCTTCATGCTTCCTGTTTGTTTCGTGGGAGCGTTTCTTTGTTTCTTAAACGCAGTATTGACGTGTAAAGAAGAACACAGAGAGGTGTGTAACGAAGTATTGACTTTTGGTGCGTACACCAAGGCCACTAATATTTTTTTTGTTATCTATTGTTAAATAATATGACGGCTTGGGGCATTTACTGGATTAATATTTCTTTAAGAAATATTGTACTTCTGTTTTTATTTTTTTATTTGAGTCTTCACGTAACGATTTCAAAACAGGTGTGGTATTCCACGAGCACATATGTTATGGTACGCTCATATTGATCACGATAATGATCGTGTTTATTTTACATCCGTGATAGTTACAGACGCCAAAAACCACGGACAATGAGTCGACAAGTGTGGACTTGATGGGGTGTGGGCTCCGTGTACTTGGGAGATGGCGATGGTGGATACAAAATAAAGGCAGGGTACAATAACAATATAAACGCTTACACAAAGGAGCATATAGTTTTAAAGGTCAACACCACAAGGACGTATACATATACATTTCATAAAGATGCTGTATGGCTTGAAAGGTTTACATCACTATAAGAAAATGTTGGCTACACAAAATATAAGTGCAGTTATTTAAGGCTTTTAGTGTGAATGTTATTTTTGTTTCATATCATATTAAGCTAACAATGAGGGTAGGTTATGGTGTAAGGATTGCAAACTGTAGGTCACGCGAAAACGGGCAACTTTCCATTCCTCCGAGCAGCAGCAGGCGGTTATGTTTTTAGTTAATCACGATGTCTCCTTCAATAAAAGTTGTTAAATTCTGGCGATGAAAAACGAAATGACCAAATTAAAAGATATTTATACAAATTGTGTGTTTTTATGATTTTTAATCTTGAAAATAAAGTTTCTGTGGGTGATAAAAAAAATGAACGTTTGCAATAAAAGACAGCCTTTTTCTGAAGTAATGATATTTTTTTGTTAAGATATGACTGTGTGGTTGTGCCCCAGACAAGACGGCAATAAGATATTTGGGATTTAAATAAAGCGCAATAATGTTTGTGGTTTAACGTTTTTCGGGAGAAATGCTCGACATCTGATTAATACACCAGCAGTTCTGCATAATTTGCTAATGACATGGTTTACATGCTGGTCCCACAACAAATTTCGCGAAAATATAACGCCTAATATTTAGGCCCGGGCAGTGGATCGATTAACCTACCGATCATCCGAATAATGCTTTCATCGCGATTAAATTCTTTTAAACCGGTGGTTCGGTAAAATGTTGAGGAACCAAAAGAAAGTGAACATTAAACGCTTTCACCACGCAGACGTGGAACAGTACACCTGCATTCAGGCAAACTGCAAAGGCCTGTCAACTGAGACGAGTACGACCGAGAGACAGATGGTTTAGTTCTGCGATCACTTACCGGATGCAGCTGCAGCAGAGCTGGTCCTAAGAGATCGCGAGGTAAACCGGTCTGGTCCTGTCGGTCGAACTCGGTCGCAAGAGTGCGAACGGGCCTTAAGTCAAGGTTTAGCACAAAGTAAATTGAAGGAGCGTGTCCCGTCCACTTCAACGCCATGCGAGTGTCCATTTAGCGCAGCAGAAACTATTGTGAACAATCAAAGGAGGCCGCCCTTGCCGTAGAATATCAACGCATCTCTTTGCCTCATGCAGCTGAAGTAATAATCTGAGTGTGAATGTCTTTGAACTGCTCTTAATTACACATCGATATTAATTCATAATATTAAATCATAATCATTTGCAAAGGCACAAAAAATTGTATTTTTAATATTATTCATAGAAATAAACGAAACCGTTTAATTAATAAATTAGTCAATTGAAGGATGGAAATTAATCGGGCTAAAACGTTTAATCGACGCCCAGCCCTACTAATATATCTTGTAATCTTTCACTAATTCAATCGGAGTAGTTTGAAACTTGAGAGTTTTATTTAGGTTGACTTGTTTATTAAGCGATGTAAACAGTTTTGGTTGTTATTTCATTAATACGTAAATCATTCGTCCGGGACCACAAAACAAAAAAATCTTGGGTGGTATTAAGTTTTCTTCGGTTATTAAGTCATCAGCATCCGCGCGAGAAAGGAACAGACTGGTGTCGTCAGCGTACAGGGCAAAATGAACTTTTTCGTTAATGATCGCAAGATCATTTGTTTAAATGTTAAAATGTAACGGACCCAATATACTTCCCTGTGGCACACAATATTTTACCTCTAACAGTGATGACGAGTGGCCATCAATATCTACATATTGCTTACGTTCGTCTGATATGAATACGAAGACATAAGTGACAATTTTGGGCCACGCACGCCATATTTGTTTAGTTTGTCCATATTCACATTTCGTGACTTTGACAATCGAATGCTTTACTAAAATCGAGAAAGATGCCAAGCGTGAAGAGTTCGTTCTTTATAACCTGTAGCATAATGTCCTTCTGTGAAAGAAGCGCAGGTTTGGTGGATTTTCCCTTTCTAAAACTTAACTGAGTTTTCGTAATAACAATGTGCTTGCAAAAAAAAAATCTATCAATGCGGAACACCAGTTTGTCTGCTTCTTTTGCAGGGGTTATGACGTCAGAAAGACACCGAGCTTGATTGGCTCTGATTGGAGGATAGTGGGTAGACCTCAAATGCAAGCTGCATTTGAGGTCTACCCACTATCCTTCCATCAGAGCCAATCAGGGCTCGGCGTTAGTCTGACGTCACCACAACCCCCTGCAAAAAAAGAAGCAGACGAACTTACGCTCCAGCATACGACCTAAAATAATATTTTCAAGTCCTGTTCAAAACCATGAGCTCAGCTTCAGCTGTCAGCCTAAGCTGTACGAGCTGCAGCTTAAGCCAGTTACACGCTCTAAAACTCTCGAGAATTATAGGTATTCCTTTTATTTATCGATATATATGCACGTCCAGACTAGATTCCTTATGGCCGTTGCTTTCCATTGGAGTTTTTCTATGCCACGTAGGGTCGCGAAAACGCCACCTCTCCGAGTACTGTCTGAACCACCCTGAACAACTGTTCCGACTACCGGGATTGAGACTGTGTGCCGATGTACTCGTATCACACAACTGTAGTGCGCTGATTGAAATACTTTTGACTTACGACAAGAAGACCCATGCAGGCACCAGGCCTCAAGGTCTGTAGCCCTAACTATATTTATAGTCTGAAAACTCCTCCAACACGGTGAGATTAGGATGCCTTGTTTGAACGAGTTAATGCGCTGTAGTCAGAAGAGGGGTGAGGTCGTAGCCACCCCATGGACCGAGCTGCGACGGGAGAGAGAAACTACCTGGTAATTTGAAGACCACGAGAGGGCACGCCTTTTCATTCTAGCCCTGCCGTGATATATTGCCGCCTAATGTAAAACTCTTAATTTATATTGCGTTATTTGATTCTTGGTTATCTTAGTGTCACACAGAGACCGCGAAACTACTACCTTTGGCTGCAGAAAAAAAGGCTATCTGCGTCGTAGCCGATGCTTCCTATTACACGGACAATAAGCCACTACTCTTCCACAAGTATTAGGTCATTAAGATAAAATAATATTATAATTATAAACTCGCTACAATGTATGCGGCGTCTCTTAAATTTACAAATCATCCGTTACAACGAACTGCTAACCGAACAGGGAAATATATATACTGTAAACGATTTATTTTTCGCGGGCTCAATATTTCGCGATGTAGGTCAAAGCTGAAGTTGTGCAGTAATAATGTACGGGTTATAATTTACGCGACGCGGTTGGATCTCAATATAGGTTCCAGTCTGTTTATATTTCACCGGAATTGTTCGCGGGACCTATTTTTCCCGAATTGTAGGCGATTCCCGAAAATTCGCGAACATTAAGCATGGAGGTAGGAAGCTTCTGCAGGCGACATGACTCCACGACGCGCCTCCCAGTGATGACCAAAACTAAGAGACGCCTTTGAACGAAAAGGAGAGGTCTCCTTCGTTGGGGGCGTGTCCCTCCACACTCTGGCTTCCCTTCTGGTGGATTCATGCCGCCTCCAGAAGATTCTTACCTCCATAGTAAGAGGCATGTCTGTAATTTTTAAGCAGTCGCGATCATAAAAAAATATAAATTTTATTTAGTTCCAACCAAAGCATGTTTTGATCTACCCGCTGTTTTACCTTCCACTGTCCTCTCTACTATTTTTTTTTAAATTGAGCAGCCATGTTGTCAATGCCATCTAATTATTCTCTTCAATATATATACAATCACAAAGTAGCGCATCTGGCGCGTACATCTAGCTCTGCAGAGCTAATTTCGACTCGAATTCTGTCAACAGAAGGATGATTCCGAAACAGATTACGTGTTGGGAGTCTATATGCTTGACACGATTACAGTTGCCCATTGACGGAATGTTACGCTTTTTCATGAAGACTCAGAAGACTGATGCCATCACGTCCCGTTTTCCTGCTTTCGTAAAACTGTTTAATGAAAAAAAAACTACGTTTCATGAGAAAAAAAAAAAGAAGTGGTCGCACTCACGCTTGACTTCTTTCACGGGACTTTCCCCTTAGAAAGCCCCCCTTCTAGATGTCCTGACGTAGGTCGCCCGACATCGTATAATCGAGCAGGGTCCCTAAGATTCGGACTCGTCTTTCAGAGTCTCCAAACGGTCTGATCCACTCTTCGTAGGAGCTAGGAGTGTCTTCGCCCAGCTGGGCCCAAGCATCGCTTCTGTGTGTGGCGAGGGCCTCACATTCCCAAATCAGGTGGTAAAGTTTTGGGAGGGTGCCGTCTCCTTTGCAGAGTTGACATCTTTGGTCGGGGGGTTCGTAATCAGGGTTCAGCTTTCTCTTCTTGATGGTCTCAAATTTTTGAGTCATGTATGGTGTTGTTGCGCCACCCGTACGAATTCGTCGTAATATATCACCATTTCCTTGCGTTTGAAGTGGTTCGGTAGAATGGAATTTGGTTCGGGGTTCCAGGATTCCTTTAGTTGGTGCTTCCATTCTTTTTTGTGCGTCCGCATAGCTTCGACCGGGTCGTATGTTGTATCGGCAGTTTCAGTGTTCGTCGATAAGGGGTCGGATTCTCCGGTGACACGCGAGGCGTGAGAACTGTTTAACTCCCCCGCGGCCGCGTAAATAATTAAATAACAATTGGCACCGACGTCCAGCTTTAGTCTCATATAACGCATGAAATTCAGTATTTAGGAACGATTCTTCCCAATTTTTTTGTTAGACATTAAACAATCGTTCCGGGAGTCGAGACCCTATCAGGTCACGTGACGTCCATTTCCGCCGCTAAATTTATCGGAGAAACTGGGTTGGCGTTACGGACGCGTGGTGTCGATTTCCCCGATATATTTAGCGGGGAAACTGAATTGGTGTGTACGTCACGTGCCGTCAATTTCCGCTAAATTTAGCTGAGAAACTGAATTGGTGTTTAGGTCACGAGACGTGAATTTTCCCGCTAATTTTAGTGGGCAAACTGAATTGACGTGTTTAGGTCACATGACGCTGCAGTTTCTCCACTTTGTCACCCGACGTTTTTAGCGGAAATTGCACGGACGGACGGACGGACAACATATTGGGATTTGGGGGGGGGGGGGCGATTCGTTAAAATGCATTTTAAGTTTTAACAAACTTTGGTATCAACAGCTTGCGCCGAACCCCTTTCGAAGTATTCTTTGGAGCGTGCGCGCAGCGCGCTATAGAGTATATGGCAGTTTAGCAAACTCGGGGCGTGACTCTTAACGTTCTCTGGTTTCGTAATTGATTCTTTGATGTTCTCGTCAGCTAATACGGCAACCTGCATGATTGGCTGCGAAGCGAAGATGAGACGCCTCGGAAGTAACCGCCTCTGAGTTTCTACAAAAGCAATCGGTGATCAAAGCTACGAAACGGATTTGCAAAATCTCTCCGGTTGCTCGAAAGCGATATGGCCCCCACCAAGACAATTTCTTCTTTTTTTATTTTCTGACCCCTCTTCGCATCCCGTCAACTATGGCGTTTCATACTCTTTGTTTTCCAATCCATTTTGTCTACGTCCTTAAGTTCGCATGTCGCGTTGTTTTGCTATTCTTTTTTTCGTATTCTTTCCGTGGGTATACTGTCATCGAAAAACAAGGGGGACATGGTCAGCGTTTGTCACCATCTATCGAACGAAATGAGTTCTGCAAGCCGAGATAAATGAGGGCCTCGATGGGGATACGGGACGCTCAAACAGTCCTTATGGCGAAAAAAGAAGGGGGGAAAAATGTGTTGGGAGCGGAACTTGGGAGCCGTTTCTGACCGTACAAGAGCAAGCCTCCCCCACTTCGTTTGTTTGGGCAGGAAACAAGAGAAGGGCAAGCTCTTTGGCAGACGGTTTTTGTCGTTCACTATTAGTCACTTCAAACTCTTTCACTGAACTCGAGCAGCTGTTTACTCACCGCTCACCTCTCCCCCTTCCCAAACTTCCGCCTTTCTTCTCCCCCTTCATTCCTTTTCATTCTGATGCAATAACTCATCACCAGATGGCGACGTTTGTTTACAAACAGGCCTGTCAATGCAGTTTTAGCTTTGCTTCCATTTTAATGGTGCGAAACCAGATTCCATCCGTAGGAACGGAAGAACAGTGCAGCCAATAAGGGACGGCATGGCAATGGGTTCGAGGAGAAACGTGGCACGCGGCATTCGAACCACGGATGTTGAGGCGACTCGTGTTTGCAGACTGTTTTTCGTATGGTGTGTGAGCAGTGTGACCCGGCGCCGCGACGCGCACCCACCGCGCAAACCAAGATATCAGAAAGAAAGAGAGAAAACTGCCTATCGTAACGCTGCAGTATTCTTGCCATATTAATAATTGAGTATATTGTCATCACCACCATTCCTCGTTCCGTTTTACATCTAACTACGTATGTGAAAATTCATTTGCGTTCTCAGTATATATTGTGCTTTGTGTATTGTGCCGTAACTATTGCATATTGTTTGCATCAATTCTACAGCCTTTCCACTCTGGTGAAGAAGGAAGGGCAGCGGAGCTGGAGCTTCTGTTCTCGGCGGTGGCTTTCCAGGCGAGCGATCTGCTCTTCTTTCGCAAAGTAATCTGAAGCGCTCGACGCAATGGAACTTTACGGCCTCGCGGCGGTTGAGGAACCATTCGCGCTGCTGCGCACATCGCCGCTCGCTCCGTTCCCGCTCTTTTTCGTCCGAAGCAATGTTGCCGCCATCTATGAGTGGCGGCAGCAACCAGTTGTCTGGTTGCCGAGGCTGGAAAGGTTGCCGCGATCTATGAGCGACGGCGGCAAGCAGACAACCGGCAGACACAACACTCTGGACAGCTACCGCCATCTATGAGCGACGGCGGTGACCAGAGTGTTGTGTCGACATTTGTTTGGTACCGGACACGATCCTGGGGAAACTAGCCCTCAACAGCTCCGCTGTAACTAAAAACGGCGTTCTTTTTTTCTTTTTTTTTCTAGTGTGTTATTTTTTTTTCTAAAAGGGAAATTCTAAGGAGTATAAAAACAATGTCTTTCCGAAGAGCAGGATCTCGATAACCTTTTTGTCACTTATTCTAGGGTTTATTTTGTGATGTCCTCTCTTTGTAACAGTCCGGTGCAAGCGATCTGGTGGATATTAATCTTGTTTCCAATGCCAAACTGCGCTAAAGAAGACAAAAACACGTTTAGTTCATAGAAAAGACACAACAATATACGCTGCTACTTTCTTTACTTCCACGAACCCTCATACACCCTGAAGTCCAAGGCCGATTACAACCGTCACTGAACTTCCACAGAGACCTCCAGTTACAACAAAAGAACAGGTTACTGCAGACATCTAAAGCACCCTGTATCCCAAACATTGGTCGCTTAAAAAAAATTAAGCTTTATTTCCACCTCCTCACCCCCCCCAAAAAAAAAGCACCAATAATGTTAGCGTCCATAATGACGAGATAAAATGCATGCATTTACCCAGTAGTTCGTCCCGGAAATGTTGTCTCCAGAGCGGGATATATTCATGTTCACAGGATCCTTATTAAAGGAGGACTCCGACGATTTTTTCAGCTACCCCAATAACTATATTTTCTGAATCCCCGGCATTTACCCCTTCCGGTATGCTATTTGGTATTGCGAAATTCATAAAAGCTATTGTGAAATCGACATATGAAAATGTTGCGGAAGACAACATTCAAATATACCCGCACTTTTTAATGCCGTGACGTCAGTGGCAGGCAGGCTTGCCAGTCGAGCGAGCAGCCTACAAAATAGACTATGCCAAACATCTGTTCCGTGCTGGTACGCGGGTACTGGAGCAAGCTTCCAAAGCACTAATTTGCAACCATGAAACTCTTTGTAATCAGTTGGTAACAAAATCTACAGTCCAAAGAGTGAACCCCTGCCTTCCACCGGCGTCACTTTTACAGCTTCGTGTCCGTGGACAAACAAATCTCAACACAACCCTCTGGACAGCTACCGCCATCTATGAACGACGGCGGCAACCAGGCAACCGGCTTGCCGGTTGTCTGGTTACCGCCGTCGCTCATAGGTGGCGGCACTATAGTACAGCTCCGCTGCTCTTCCTTCTTCACCAGAGTGGAAAAACTGAGTTTTTTTTTTTTTTTTTTGTTCTCGCCAGTAGAGATTTTCTGTTTTGAAGACACGGTGAGGACCAAAATTGTAAATTCAATAGCTTAGCAAGAAACAAATATTTTTACCTAATATTTGGGATACTATTTCAGCAATGTTTGTTGGTGTGTTTGGCAAATTTTTTAGGCATATCGGGGACCACGAAGAAATCGCCGGAGTCCGAGACATGAGTCACGTTGGCGTTCGCTTGACCCTACAACAACTGTATGTGAGGCTGCGCGTACTCAACATGCGTATGAATTAGTGTTAATTGTAATCCGCTGTCGCGACATAATACATGGAGGTGAATGGCGCCGCATTTTCTCATTGAAAGTTTTAGAAATCACTTATATAAGTTCGGACGGCTAGCGTTCCATTTGGGCGGAGAAAAGCTTTCAACAACGCGTAAATATTTCTGAAAAAAAAAAGGTGGGGGGGGGTAAAATAACGCCATTGCGTGAGTGAGTATGTTCAACATATGCTTCAGAGGTTATGAATGCCAAGGAATATTTAGTAACTTACAGCTTAAATACTTTTATCGAGTACTTTGTCCAACTTACTGGTTCGCTATCGTGACTGGTGTGCTTCATTTGAGGTCACACTCTCACTAACAGGCAAACTTTTCACGATGTCTGGCTTGTGAACACAATGAAGCATTCCAGCACAGCTCGGACGCTATTCTGAGTTCCGTGCTCAGAAGCAGCTCGAAAAACCATACCGTAAATGAGCGGCTTTCTTTCCATATTTACAGCTTCGAAAGCAGGCGGGATGTAGTTGTGTCGCTAATCGTTTAAATCGATTTTGCATTCCGCCGACAATCTTCGCGATTCCGCACGCAGCCACGTTGCGCATCGTCATCATTATTTACGTCATTGCCATCATCATCATCGCCGTCATCGTCGTGGACGTCAACACGATCATCATCATCGTCAACAGCAGCAGCTCTCACGCGGGGCGCTCGTCGCGCTTGCTTGGGTTTGCGGCAGCCGCCATGAGCGTCCCATTTATTCCGCCAATTAGCAGACGCGATTCGTCACGGGAGAGGGGGAAAAGGGGAGAGGGGGAGAGAAGCAACGGGATGTCAGACGCAGCACCCCCTCGAGCGCGACGCCATGTTGGCTGGGTCCGGCGGCACACGTTGCAAGGGGCTGCTGCTGCTTGCTTGCTGCTTTTTGCTCGACTGACTAAGGACTCCGCCGCGGCACGTGCCACCGTCGTCTGCATGCGCGGCTAACACGTGACACCGCTGGAGGGGGAGAAAGGGGAAGGGGGAAGTTGAGTGGCGACATCTTGCGGTGGCGGGGCGTCCTAATCGCCGGATTTATTATTACGAGCCGCTCTATATGTATGGAAAGACACGGGCTGGCGCACCATTTCACGATCCGCTTGCTTACAGCTTCTCTGCGCGGGAATCGCCGCCATCTTTATGACTTTGTGAGATTTCGGCCTCTGGGATTAGGAAAGGGAAAAGAGCACCCTGCTTTTTGTTCTTTGGTGGTTGTTGTTTTGAATTTGCTTTTGTTTCTGAAAGGAGTCGCCAGAGGGGGCGCGGGGTGGAGATGATGTTGCGGGGGGCAAGTGCAGATGACGCCACTTTGGGCGCCAGGTTGTGAGGACCTCTAGGGGTGACGTCATTGGGGGCGGCCAAGTGAGGGGTGAATTTTTTCACTTTGTTAGTTTTATGGTGCGTCCCGATTGCCATCATAAGAAACATGATGACCGTGTGCCCATCTGCGTACATATTTTGTTTTATGACTTCCGAATAATTAGATGCATTTATCGTACGTGTATTTTTTATGAGTAGCAGGAGCATGGTTTATTCAGTAGTAATAATTGGGTTGCGTTTATATTATTACTACTGTTTTTTTGCTCTATATCTATGCGTATATCCCGGAGATCAAGTTCGTGAAAATGAAATAGGCGGAAGATAAAGGAGGACAGATAACACATTACCAAAATCCTCCAGTCTGATGTTAACTCTACCTCTGCTGAATGGTGTAACACGTGATACGTGAAATTAAATACTGCTAAATGTAAATAAATGTGTGTATCTCGTCGTAACACTTCACGTCCCGTTTTCTCCATTGATAACATTCCTCTTGAATTTGTCTTTTTACAAGTATCTGGGTGTAGATTGTGATTTGTCCTGGAAAACGCATGTAGAATATATCGTTAACAATGCTAATCGCATGCTTGAAGCCGGGGTCCCACTGCTCATACATCATGCAAAAGATGGTCTGCAAATACGAGTCATATTCGAATGCCGCGTGCCAAGTTTATCCTTGAGCTCGTTGCCATGCTGCATTCGAAGCACATATCTCGTGGTGATTTGCGTTCTAATCTGGATGCAGACTGTCTTTTGTATGATGTGTACAAGCAGTGTGACACCGGCTTAAGAGAAACTCTTTCTTGAACCTATACGTTGCTGAAAACTACACCTGTACAAAACCCTCGTTCGTAGTAAGCTGGAATATGCTGCATCTATCTGGGACCTGCAGCTTGACTCACTCATTTCAAAACTGGAATCTGTTCAGGATCGTACATCCCGCCTTATTCTTTCTAATTGCCATGGTGCCGCCAGCGTAATCGCAATGAAAACCAGCTTATCGTTACCCATTCTTTCCCTTCGTAGAAAAGTCTCCCGCGTATGTTTGTTTCATAAAATATAACATTACAACTCCTCTCTTCTCTCAAGGAAAGGTTACTAACACAACCCCATTACCTCTCAGCCCGGAACAATCATAGATACAAAGTTGGCATCCCACCCTGCAGGACAAACGCATATAATAATTGTTTTATTCCCAGCACCTCTTTGGTCTGGAATCATCTTCCTATGCCTGTTGCCGAAATTATTGACACTGACAGTTTTGCAAATGCCGTGGTTAACCTGTGATTAGCCTGTATTACTTCAATGAGCAAGCTATTTTGAGTTCTCCATGCCGTTGTGTGCTTCTTTTATGTATAAAAAAAACGCTCCTCTTGTATACGTTTTTGGCCCTGAGCGTAAATAAATAAATAAACATGTTTTAATATTTATGAAAAGGGTATCACAAACCAAGCGTCGCCCAATTAATTTCTTTGACTGTTTGGAGTTAAAATCAAATCAAAGTTTATTCAGACAACCGTGTGGAATACAGTTGTCTGGGGGGCCGCCACAAAAGGCATCGCCATGCCTAACAAGGCGACACCCCCCCCCCCTTCCTTTCCACGGCCAGTCTCTCAGAGGACGAAAACTACTTGATCATGACAGATCAAACATAAAATCCTATAAGCAGTAAAAAACACTGTATACAAAGACAAAAACGAAGACACTAAAACCAGATTGTCCCCCACGTTGGACAAAAACAACAACGCACATAAATGTTTATGGCTGCACAAACACGGCAT
This sequence comes from Ixodes ricinus, assembly GCA_037355805.1. Lineage (NCBI taxonomy): Eukaryota > Metazoa > Arthropoda > Arachnida > Ixodida > Ixodidae > Ixodes > Ixodes ricinus. The sequence goes on along the minus strand of JAZHYW010033082.1, from coordinate 97,811 downwards.
ACAAAGGGCCACACACAACAACATAATACAGCCAGCCAGGCATCTCTAAAAAAAAATCTTTAAGCCTGCAAAAATTGCTGCAAAAAAAAAAAACACTTGTTATTTTTGAAGGGACAACAGATAAACATTTATGTTTTTCTTTAAAGCTTGTATAGACATAGCTCCCTGAATAATGGTCATGAGATCAGGGTGGTCATTTAGAAGTACAGGTATTTGATAATCATTTTTGCATGCCATAGTTTGTGCGTATTTTTTACTTTCTGTAGCTCGTGTGCCGAAAACTGTATGGATGATCTTTCCAAAGATACGTACTGAAAAAGGCAGTTGGTTCTGAATGACGATATACCATATTAAATTTATTTTTAACGCTTTTAAGTGAAAGCTCAATGGCGAGTCAACATTTCCGAACTATTGGTACGGCTATGCCCGATGATGGCGCCCAACCGACAATATCCCGCGCTATAGTTTATATCCACGACCGTTTGATCTTACGCTCCTAAACAATCGAAAGAAAATGTCCTTTTGTCTCCGGGATCTCTAATGATATAGGCATCGGTTTCGAAGGAACGGCAGAAGCGAGCTCGGCGAAACAGTATTTTACTCTATCGGACAATGAAAAACTTAAAAAGAAGTAGTGGAAGTTGCGACTTGTCATAGACTGTGACGATTCTGTAAACGTTCCAGACTTTGTCGCTTTCCTTTCAAAGCAACAGCATCTGCTGACTTTCGCGTGCCCACGAGTCGCTCGCACCTCGCCGCTAAAATGGTTCCGCTAATCCGACCGCGTCGTTTTTGCCCGACCCATTCACGCGGGTAGCCGCAAAAAGGTCTCGTCGTTTGGACTACATCACGAGCGACCCTACTTTCTTTGTGCGTTTCGCGCCCGTGCCTATTTAGCTGACTTTTTTTTTTCCGGATAATGGCCGCACTGTGATAACCGCGGGTCAAATAGTGATTGTAACCAAACTGTCGACTTTAATAGAGTTTGAAGTTGGGCCAGTCGGGCCATATTAATAACAGAAATAAACACCGACAAAAAAAATGAATAACGACACAAGGACAAGTAGATGAAAGACACAAACGCAGCGCTCACTTTAACCGGACAGCGCCGCCCAGTGACATAGTTGAAATAGCATTGTCGCAGCTGTGTTCTTCGACAAATGACAAATGTATATTCCAACCTGTTTTTTTTTTTTTCCAATATTGTAAGGTTTACACTTTGAAAAATACGTTGTTTTTGATCTATGTTTAATGCTTTGTTTTTGTATCGTGTTGTAATGACCTATATATTTCTAGTTTAAGCTTCTCTAGGCGATCTAGATATTCAAATAAGTAAATTTAGCTGTCTATATATTTAAGTTTAAATTTCAGTACATAAGCCCGCGTTTGTCCCACCACCCCCAGGTGTCGGCAGTGTGCAATGCGCGAGAAACCAGATTCGCGTGAGAGGAAGCGTCCACGCATGCGCCGTACCGACAGCAGCGCCACCGCAGCGCCGTGACGTCATCGCGGGGCTTGGTTCACTATGTTCATGCTTCTCGCTTCAACCAAGTAACTCAGCATCTATTTTCTTTTTTTCCTGGGTGATAGGCGTTGGAGTTGTGTTAGCAAGTTACTGTTTTTTCAGAGCTCAGCATCTTAGGCGCCCGTTTCCGCGTTGAGCGGCGTCAGCGTCGGCGTAACTGCGCGCGTTGCATTATGGGACGTCATAGTTTCCCCGCTAACTTTAAAGGGGAAACTGAATTGGTGGTGAGGTCACGTAACGTCAATTTTCCCGATAAATTTAGTGGGGAAATTAACTCGATAAATTTAGCGGGAAATTGAGCAAAATTTTCCCACTAAATGGGAGGGCACGAGGAGAGGAAGGAGGGAGGAGGAGCATACCTCTCATCCGTACGTCCCTCCTCCTCCTCCACAAAAGCTGCGCTCTAATTTCGCATTACAGAGGATTGTAAACGTTTTATTATGTCAATATTTTTATAAACGGATGAAAAGCTCATCTGTCTAGAATCAAAAATAAATTTTTCATCTGTCCATCAAATTGTCGAGCGTCCTCAGCCATAGGCTAAGGTTGTAAGCACACTCGTATACGTATGCTTATAGTTTCTCGAAGCTTATATATACTTGTGAGTTTCGTGTTTTAGGATAAATACAAAAAATAAATGCGAAAAACACTCGCCGGTAAATTTTCCATCAATTCGGATTTATCTGCAAAAAAATTCAAAATCAAGTCGCAAATCGACAAAAAAAGAATTACAAGTAAGCTTTATAAAATTACAGGGTCAGTGGTCCTGATGAATCACTTTTTGTTTCATTCGAAATCTCGAACTATACGTCAAAAAGAGAAAGAGAGAGAGAGGAGAGTATGCACTTCATTAAACAACATGAATCAGGTGTTCAAAATGTCCATGGCTCAGTAGACCGGAGACCGTTCGAAGGCTTGTCATTTAGCTCATCAACGTTCCCTTCGGGACAAGGGGTCACGGTACCCGGATTTTATTTATTTTGTTTTAAATTTGATTTTTTTTTAAATTGGGAACACAATAATATAGACTCCGAATGACGGAGAATTGAGAGTCTAAAGAAACAAAAATTAAAACTCCGATAAACCCAGATTTTGTTCCGCGGAAAATAAACTCCGAAAAACACCGTCCGAAATTTCACGAAAAATAACTTCTGAAAACGCGGAATCCTACTTATATTCTATTAAAAATGCTACCTCATTCCAGTGTTCTGAACCTGCATCATGTTGTTCTGAAAGAAGTCGGGGAGCCGGCGCGGAATTAATTTATATGCCAATAAAAGTGTAGTATACTAAACTGTCCTTGTAGGCTCACGCGCGACTACAATACAATCAGGTTGTTCCTAAAACCACTCTGATAATAAACGAAGGCGAAGTATCAGATTGTACGCATTCTCCTTTACTGCTCTTCCCCCCTTCTCACAGCCACTTTGTTGAGACGCCTGCCTTTTCTGCCAACTATTATAGTCTTGCCATAGTGGCTTGCGACGACAATGCAGACGACTTTAAAAAGAGGGGGCACGTGTGACCTTCCGGCGGATTGGATTGTCTCGGCAGGAAAGAGGCTCGCGGTTAAAGCACGAAAAGAAGCCGGAGGTTCCGCCCGCCCTAAAAACACAAATTCGCTGTACAAAAAGGCTCAAGGGAAGAAGGAAGAGGGTCAAAGAAAGGGGAGGGGGAAGGGGGGGGTGAGACTTTCTTTTTGTGCCGCGTCATTCCAGGCGTCTGGTGAAACCCCTTGCGTGACCAATCGCCACGGACAATTTGTCAGGCGTGGGGCTGTGGCTTTGATTCGTGGCTGGCTGACACGTTTGTCCGCGCGGTTTCCCGTTGGGGATAAGAAGGGGAACAAAAACGGGAGCTGCGTGTGTATGTACGGCGACATCTCTATCACGAAACCTCGCTCTCTCACCCAGGGCCCTGTACAACGTCGTGTTGTTAGCTCGCAGCACACTGCATTCAACGATTCTTCCCGCTCGAAATGGGACTCTGATCGCTCTCTTTACGCCCTTTTGATGCTCGGGAAAAAAAGAAAAAAAAATGTTAGGGACAAAAGAGGGCGAAGGGATCGGAAGGTTAGCTTGCGGTTAGAGAGGATTATCCTAATCCGACGCGGTTGCGGTTCTAACGCTCGTCAAAGGGAACGGCAAATACACATAGACAAATGTAGAGTTGACAAATAGGAAAAGGAGGGTTCTGGGCGCTCAATAGCAGCCGCTATCCATGGAAGCCAATCTGCCATTCAAAGATAGCGTCTTGTTCTCCGATTTAGGCCGATTTGCTTGTCGCTGTTTAATATGTTTTTTTTTCTTTGAAAAAAAGGGGGGGTATTATTTGAGGAGATTGGGGACTGGATGCTGATACGATGCTTTCGGTGTGCCCAAGAATGCACCGGAGTCTATATTGAGACGCGGTGGCGACGCTTTGTGGAGCTGACAGACATACGCGACGCTAATCGAGTTTTCGGGGAGAATTCGCCGTTGGGGTGGAGGCGGGGCCGCTCTGGGGATGCCACTGGAAGACCGAAGGATGAAAGGCAAATGGGATTGGCGGGTGCGTGTTTGCGTTTCGGGCCGCATTATATATGCCCGGTCCATCGACCGTCTTTAGTTGCTCTCTCTTTTCTTTTTCTTTTAAATTTCTCTAAGGCTCGATAGTAAGCGACCCCTCTTCTCAACGTAAGTATACGAGCTAAGCCTATAAAGCGCGAACATGTTGCCTCCAACGACGTTATTGCAATTCACGAGCGCGCCGCGCGTGCACGAAGAGCGCGGTCAGACTGTGAAGCTTGTTTCCGTTCGCACTAATAATAAAACGCAGTAAAAAATTAAAAAAAGTGAGGCTTTATTGACGTATTCACCCTGGTTGCTATAGTTACCGGGAGAAAAAAGAAAGGCAGGGCGTCTCTTTATGATACCATGGAGCCTCCAAAACAAGCTCGTTGCCTTCTGTGGTGCTTTGGCCTCGAGCATGAAGCTCGCAAGACACTCAAGTGTCATCGAAGGTCGGAAGCTCGTGCTGTACTCAAAACAACTAAAGACCTTTTTATAATTTTCTTGCCGTTTTTGTTTTGTCAGTAATTACAACTCAAGCCCTTTTTCTCGCATTTCTTTTTTTTTTCTATGTAATCTTTTGTTTGAAGCAGGAACTTCGATGGTGTGAAATGCACTTCGGGAAAGCTTGCAGCGGACCTTCAGCACCGAAGACTCAGTTGGGTGTGCTGCCTCGAGTGGAGTCATGCGATACCACCTAGAAGGGAAGAAGGACCTTGTAATGAGACGATGGAAGACGTATTCGCCGCGATGTTGGAGCAAGGACGCTGCGTGGATTCAATAGTGATGTCGTTTGGTGGGGTTGGAGGCGGAAACGCATGCCTTGTGTCTTTTAGGTGGCATTCAGTCATGGCGACACTCTATATTCTCTCATACACTCTCAGAAATAAGGGGTATAGTACGTTTAGTTCACTGACATCAAACTGACGATACCAAGTTTTACGAGCGGCTCGATAGCATGTGATATAAATTACTAAATAGCTAATGTGCGTATCAAAAGCTACAAAAAAATGATGTTTTGCAGTTGGGCCAACAAAACCTTGAATGGTTTCCTGTAGTCCTTAATGGTTACATTAGCTATTTTAATAAATTGTGTCACTCGACTCTCAAGCCACTCGTGGAAGTTTGGTAACGTCGTTTCGACGTCGGTGAACTGAACGTCGAATTGTAGTTTTTTTAGGTGTTATTTATGGGACAAGGGTGTGTAAGTACTACACCCCTATCTTTCAGGGTGCACATATCGCCAACAACGATGTCAACAGCACCGAAGTATTTAGTCTCTCTTTGCTCGCGTTCTCGTGAAAATGTGAGATAGATAAAGGTGCACGCGCCACATATATATTTTGACAGCGTTCTGAGAGCTCGGTGTATGAAACGAAGGATTGTTTCAGTGCATGGGTTGCGCCACGTTGCGGCAGGCGGAAAGGCGTTTCTGCCTTTCCGCCCGCTTTCCTTCTCTTCACGCGTCGACACAACGCATGCGCACTAGGATGCCTAATCAAGAGGTGTTCCGCTGATTATACAGTGCGAACCAACTCCGTGGTTGAGGTTTCTCGCCCTGTCATAAACTGCGGCGCTCTAAAGTTTGTCTGTGCATACCGGTGGCCAGCGGCGTCAGAACTTTCCATGCTCCTGGAGGCGGATAGGCTGAAGAAGTTACTCCGAGTGGGGACGGGGGAGGGCTTTAGCACTTATGTCTTTGCCAGAATCCTGTCAGATTAGAAGCTAATCGAAAGCACGGCTGTGGATTCTGATTTCCCATCTACTCTTGTCACATAAGGCAGACGATGGCGTCATTACGAGCTGCAGGCCGACTACTAGAAGCTCGTTGATCGGCACGCAAACACGTATCTGCCGGTCAGCGATTTCCTGGCTCCAGGCGCCGACGCAACTCATGCGCACTAGCGACTAATCAAGAGGTGTCACAGCCATCGAAGTGCAACCCGATGTCCATGGCTGGAGTGCCGGTGGCGTCTCATAGGCGGCGAGTGTGTTACCACTCAAATTGTGCGAAAACGTGGCGAGAGGTTGCGCTGGCACGCAAAGAATGGACCTTTTTCCAGCAAGCTTCCGCGCATGCGTATACCCCCGCTGTCGCCATTTTCGCAAGATACCGGGACGCGGTGCCCTGCAAAAATGGCGACAGCAACACTGTCAGCATCTATCTTCGCGCGTATTTAGTCTATTTTGACGCCTTGTTTTTTTAGTGTCGGTAGTATGGGGTATAAAAAGCACCGAAAACCGATACAACGGCACGATGCCAATGTGTTTTGAGCATGTTGGGCTGCTCTTTTATTGTAGCTCACAGACAACTCCCCAGACGGCGCTCCTTACTCCAAAAAGGTCCCTTCTAGAGTATTCGAGCACCGCCATGGGTAACACGGTGGATGTCCATCCGCACGAACTGACAGCGAGCCTATTTTTTCGTTTACAGCGAAGTGATCTGCGAAACACTGTATGTGCGAATGGTTTAGATGGTGTACGATAACGTCCGATCAAAGGGGGGGTAACCCACGTCAGAGGGCTGCTCCAGGCGTGAGAGCAGCGCAGAACCTATTGGCAACGGATCGCTGATGGGTCGGGCCTCGACGCCAGATGTCGCCCCATCACCTCGATTTGGCGTGATTGTGTACCGCGACTCCGACGCGAATTGCCTTTGTTGACGTGGTCGGAGCTAGTGCCTCGTCTCTCACGCTCTCATTCAAACACCGTAAACAGGGATGTATTACAACTTTACTACTGCCATGTTCATATGGTGTTAGCGAGAACATGACCGCGGAACCCAACTGTCGCTCTAGATTTCACTTGAACACTTCTTGACGGTTAGTATAAACCGCTTTGTGCCTTAAAACTAGACCAAACCGATCTCATATTTAAACATTCAACTTCTAATTTGTATATGGTTGTGCACAATTAGCCTGTGACTCTCGTTCAACCAATGAATCAGTCTAATGCGGAGGCAGATAGAATTGGAAGTATTACGAAAATATACATATATAGGTTGTGGGTATTTGAGGAACACAATTGCTGGAATTGTGTTCCAGCGATGCTGAAAGACTACGTTTCAATTAAATTGTTTGATTGTTTGTTTTCTTTAATTCATCCAAACTTCGATGGCGGAAGTCGCGGTAAGGGCAGAACGAAATGTATACACGTTTTTTATGCCAGTGCCAAAAATTTGAAGGGATATTGTCCAGCAGCAACATAAGAAGCAAATAAAGTATAACATTTAAAGAAGTTTGTTTATAGCGTTTTAGTATATCTTGTCAATGCCATACCGAATTTAAAAAGAAATTAAAAAAGCAAGATTATATTAGCGGAGTTTTAAAGAAAACACTGTCATCGATCAAAAACGAATTACACTTCTCCCTCACAATTATAATCAATACCAGCACATACAGGTATAATTTCCACTGCACTCTGCTTGCGTTCGACAATTGGCCAGCTGCGTAAGCAAACTTAGCAAAGCAAGTCTTTCACTTTTGCCGAATGCCGCGACTTCTTTGTTGGTTAACGTACGTAACTGAAGTTACTGATTTCATGCTATAGTCACTGACAGTGGCGAAAACGGCGAGGCGTCTTTTTTGGATGCCCGGATTCGATGCTCCGCCGCTTTGATGCCTTCCGTAGTGCTTTGGCTGCACGCTCGAGGCTCGCGAGATGCATGCCTGAAGCGTTATCGAAAGCAGCAAGCTCACGCTGGAGGCGGGACGCTGCTCCCTGCCGTTCTCATTCTTTCAGTGACTATAGATGGTTCTAAGTGTCCCATATTTAAATGCATTTAAATGCCTACAAAAAAAAATGTTTACGCTCGTGTTTGTTTGTTTTTTTTTAATCTTGGGTCTTCAAACTTTTTGGTTAAGGTGCCGGATCGGAGATCTGTCGCAATCTCGAGGGCCTGAAAATAAATAAGTAAATATAAATGAGGAAAAACTAAAACAAATAATCCTAGATAAGCATTTAAATACAAAATTTAAAAGTTAGAGGAAAATCTAAAAAAAAAGGAAACTAAGGCCGATGAACACAAATACATTCCTTTGAAATTCAATATTTTGCTAAGTATGAGCATGGAGCTGCTACACAATAATTGGGACCCAGAAAACTCATAAATGAAAGCGCACGGGAATTTAGACACGCTCACAAAGGGCAGAAAACACACGAGAAGGGTAAGACTGATGCTGACAATATATGCGAGAGTTAGGACGCAAGACACTACGGCACAATATGTACGTGGGAGCGCAAAGGAATTTTAACAAACGTACTTACACAGATGTGAAACGGGGAAGAAGATATGATGATGGGGTTTATGATGACAGCGTCCAATGAATAATATGGCGAAAGGACTTGTGTTACGATAGGCAGTAGTCTCTCGTTCTTTCTGGTGTCTTCCTTTTCGCGGTTAGAGCGCGTGGCGGCGCCGTTCCTTCGCGCCTGCTTTTGCGCCGGTTGCAGCGGGCTTGCTCGAAGCGGGCCGCCGGCCGGGTTCCATGTGGATGGACCGCAGGCCAGCCACTGGTCGGTCGGAAGACTTCAGCGGGCGGGATTCGGCCCGCAGGCCGGGGTATGGAGACGCCTGTTTTAAAACATGGCACCCCGGAGGAGCAGATCGTCTCAGCGGTAAATAAATTATTGTCGAACTCGACAGAGACAAAGAGGATGCCGGTAGACACCCCCATAAAGGGATCGACTTTTTGACCGAATAACCGGGAAACGAACTTCAATTGATGCCCAACGAATTAATCGGAGATGAATCGATTACTTTCACATCCCTCCTCCTTTGCTTTTGGAAGCAGGCCGCTTGACATTTTGTTCGATGAATGTCGGGTCGCGTGACGTCGCAGTCCCAGTCACGGTGTCAGGCGACATCATATCTCGGGACGCCGTCACGTCACACGGCATGACGTCACGCAACGTGGTTAGTGACGTCACAGTGCCAAGCATGGTGTACCAAGAACGTTATGTCACGTGACGGCACAGCGTCAAGTTAGGCTGTCAAGTGACGTCGTGTCACGTTACATGAAGACGCGTGACGTCACGCGACATGATCACGACGTCAAATCGTGTTGTCACGTGACGCAACTGACGTCACGCGCGCGCATCTTGCAACCTTGTGGCTTCGCCATTTTTGTTGGCCTCGGACGTGCCCTTCCAACGCCACAGAAGACTCGCACCAGATTACGCCACAAATCACTTCAAAAAATACTAATTTTGGGGTTTTTGGCTTTACGTTCGGAATCGATGCGGCGAATCAATTCCTCCGGGGCGACGAGTTCCCGACAACACTCCACTGCGCGTTTCAATCTTCTCGATTCCCTATTTCTTTCCAAAACCCCTTCTCCCCCGCCTCCCCAAATCCAGTCAAAGCCACATCCGACGACGCGAAAATCCGCGATTTTCACCAGCCAAAACGGAGGTGGAGACATTTATTTCGACCCCCTAATATCCCCATCCCTTCCCTTTTTCCGCTTCGTTTTGGAGAAAGGAGAGAAGAAAAATCAAATTCCCCATTTTTCCTTTTCCCCCACCACCGCCGCCGTGAATGGATATGCATTCCTAACAGCAGTAATAGGGATAAAAAAAAAAGGGGGGGGGGGGGTACGACGCTGCGAGGGAGTAGAGGAGTGTAGACTTCGGCTCGGCAGTGCATCGATTGCGTTGCCCATTGCACGAAAGAGGTCACGTGACGAACGACCAATCACGAGCGAGCTAGGAGACGGCAGCAGAGCGCGAACCGCGGGCTCGCATTAGCATGCACGGAACTATTGAAAGTGCGCGAGGAAACGCTAGCGCGATGTCCGAAGGAAAGAAGTGAGGCCATGTTTCTTTTCCCATGGAGTGAAAAATGAACGACGCTAGGCCTAATACGTATTCCGCTAGCTAGATAGCTCCGCAGACTCTAATTAAGGCCTTATTCATTAGAGTCGGTCGAAACGAATTTGGGGAGAGCGACAATTCGCATAGCGTGACGCGCAAATAAAGCGACGAGGTGTTAAAGGGGCCAGGAACCACCAAAAAATAAAGATATGAGATAACTATTATGCTAGAGGACCCATTGTATGTTCCTATATTTCTGCTAAGTTTGTTTTGAAAATGGCGCGATAGTTTCGCGGATAAATCGATTTATTTGCGGGACCCTCGGATGCGCCTCATTCGAAAAGGTCGCCGAGATTGTTGGGTTAGTGACGTCGCCTGCCCAACTCTTGGCCCAACGCGCGGCGTCCCCTTGAACGCACTCACAGACTTGGCTCTCTTGACGTCTCGAGCTTCAGCTTCGTTTACCTTCCGCGTTTCGATCATGCGTTCCGTGACGATCACGTCAACGCATTGCCTCCTCTATACTGACAAAGCCTGGCAGGTCGCCCAGAGAAGCGGCCTCCGAAATTTAAAAAGTAGAGCGGCAGACAACGGATGAGAGGAGAGCCACGTGACGGGCGCCCCGCTGCGGCGAGACGCCGAAACACACTTCTCCCGAGCGATGGAATGTCCGCTCTTGCTCCTCGGGTTCCTCGCGCTACCGCTTCTTTTCTCGTCGGGTTTGAAAACCATGTTTCGGGTCCTCGCCGCTGCAAAAGCTGTGCGCTGACGTCCAGGTTCCCGGAGAAATGATCTGTGCTACCAGATCCTCGCGCTCCAGACCTGCGACCGGGCACCCTATGGTTCCGTCGTCGAACTGCCAGGCTTTGTGAGCATAGAGGAGGATATGGTCAACGGCATCGTTCGCTTCATCGACAGTGATTGCAGCAGCGATGAGAGTGATTGTTGTCAAGAGATGTTGGAAGCTTATCATTTTGACTGCAACCCCTGGCGACCAATTCCAGCGACGGTGACTCGCCGTGGTCGCCGTCGTCCGGAACGATCTTACAGGTGCACGCAGGGTGGAACGTCAAAGGGCCTGGGGCGAGAGCGAGAATAGCGTTGGAGTAGCAGAGTTGCGTGAGAGGTTTTGATCGTACCGCGGCGAGGCGAGCTTCCGGCGATTATGGGTTGCGCCTAGAATGTGAGCGCGTTCATGACTTCGTGATTTATAGGCACTATGGTTGAATGGATGGATGCTAACGGCTGTACCCTTTATATCGGGCGATAGCTTGCGCCACCTAGCTTAGAAGTTAAGAACCAAAAGTATGATTTCTTTCCTTCGCCAATTTGATTACCCTTTGCAATTTCGTAACTATCACCAAGCGGTGTGGGTGGTGTGACTAATTGGTAGAGTTGCCTGGTCACTAAAGGAAAGGGATCGAAATTCGTAAATTCATTATTGCAATGACTAGAGCCCCAAAAATCGTGAAGCTTTGTGTATATACTAAATAGTCTAGGAGCATTGCATTCCATTTCAATAATAATCTACCAGTTTAATTTTTGCGTCCTAACAGATTTAAGAAAAACAAATAGGGAGAATAATAAATCCGTACAAATAAATAAGTGGAGTTTGGAGAGAAGAGCGTAATGAGCGAGAGTAATCCAGAATTTTATTTTTGTACTTCTGTCGAAAATAGTGATGTGATGTTTGGACAATATTATGCCTGCCTACATCATTTGGATAGCAAATTAATTTATGGCCAAGTCACGATGAAAAACAAATGTAAGTGAAAGACAGTATCGAGAGTATTCTTTGAAAATGAAACACTATGACCAAGTCAGATGAATAATATGGAAATGAAAGGCAGCATCGTAAGTCGTCTTTTATAAATTATATACTGCTTGATATTGTGTGCGGATAATGGAGTTTATCTAATTAAATTAAGGCTTCGGGAAGTCGTTACCAGCAGTTCCTTACGTCGCCTGAAAGAAACCATTTGCATTGTTGTGTCCTGTGTGTCGTCGCGGAAATACGTAAGGTCGAACGTTTGGGTTTCTTTGTTTCCTAAGTTGTAAAAGGAAAAATACCGGACGCCTTTGATTTTGATGCAGGGATGTTCGAATACGATGTCTACTTTTAGTCCCTTACTTTTGGCGTGCACATAGATCTGAAGTGGCCTACTCTTGCACTGGAGAGGATACGGATGATGCAGCACTATTCGATTCAACAGTTCCTCAATGCGATTCAACAATTCTCACTGTCGTCTCAACAGTGAAAAAACAAAAACAAAAAATACGAGGAAAAAAACGAGCTATATCTTGTTCTCGTGAAACCAATGTATTGTCATTCTAAATTATAAAAATTCATCAATTTGAATAAGATAGTTCAAACAGTGCAACATACCTTTCTGTGTTTTTGTTTGTTTTGTTCTTAAATTTGCGAGCAGTTATTGGCGAGTGGGTACCTCTGCGCTTGCGTTGTGTTATGGAACTTATGAGCTACATCCTACAACGGAAAAGTTGTTAAAGACATGGACCAAAAGACATAACTTTATGAAAACCTTGTTCCTTATTGGTAATAAAGTTGTTCAAACGACCACGATACCAGTATGACGCACCAATCTCACGCTTTGTTACTCGCGCTTTGTGATTCACACATATGCGGGGAAAGAGTTTTCACTGCATCACCGGCATGCATTGCACTGCAACCAACCTCCGGAGTTGAAAAGAGATTTTTTTAATCGTTGTTACGGTCCTGTCGCCATCTAGTGGAGCCAACCGCAAACAAAGGGTTGATATGCCCGTGCTGCCATCTATGGGATGCCTTTAAAAGCTTTGGCAGGCGTCTGTCGTTGGTTTGGCGGTTTGTTTGAGAGCGACGCGCGAGATATGGTTGCATCGGCGTAACAATTCCTGAGTCAGGAAACAGTGGCGTACCCAGGATTTTATTTGGGGTGGGGGTTCAATGGCATAAATCCCCCCTGCCCCCCCCCCCCAATGACGAAACGGGGTGTGTTCGGCGGTACGTACGCTCACGCAAAGATTAGCGAGGCACTGTTAAGGTAAAACGGGTAAAGCTGCATTGTCATTTTTGAAAACGGAGCAGGGTTCATTTACAGGAATACGGGCGTGGTGGCTCACTGTTCTACTTTCGTTGTAGTTGCGGCCCACCAACTTTAAAAGCTTCCTCACAGCGTGAAGGCCAGACAAAACACAAGGATAGCTATAGACCAGTGTCTGCTCTGTTCCATGGGCGCCGCCATGTTTGTTTATGCTGACACAATGACACGGTAAAAAGAGGGGGGGGAGCTTTTTGCGAGACTCCGTTCTTTCTTTTAGAAACCTTCGCACACATCGTAGTTCAAAGGCGTCGGAAAGGCAGTCACGAAGCTCCAAGAACAACAGCCATGCCAAGAGTGATGTAAAGAGCAAAAACCTTGTTTCATGCGCAGCCCCTCTCTTCACGAGATCATGCGCTTGAGATTATTGTTTCATATTTTTATCGCTGGGGCTAGGATTTCGGACACTGGTCTATAGGCAACCTGCAATGCTGTTTGGTTTGGCGCTATCTAGTGACTGAAGCAAGAAACATTGGGTATGCCTGGGAATGGCAGCTGCATTCTTCAAACGCGAGCTATTACTCTGGTTGACGCCGCCATAGCCAAGTGTCTGAAGCAAGAAATACTGGGTAGGCCAGGAAACCGTGATCCCGCATAACATGCAAGTACGGTGGAAGCTGTGGCCTGGCGGGCCAATCGGAACGTGACTATGTGTCACCGGAGTGCGCTTTTACTGCGAAGACGTATCAGGCTTTTCGCTGCGTCATGCTCCAATATCTATGCGTTGCGCTCGTATACGTAGCGGATATCGAAGCCGTCGGCACGCAATGGAGGGCTTATCGTTCACCCTTTGCCAAGTTACACCGAGGCAGGGTATAGCCTTGGGCTCTCACTCTACTGGCGCCGCCTGGCTGTTACCGGCAGGCTATGCTGTCACAAGAAATTAAGCAGCCAAAGAAAAAAAATCTCGACGCTGAGAAATCGGAGCAACCGTCCTCGCACAAACACTAGGGGCCCATATATAGGGCGACTGTAATTCTGAACATTCACAAAACCAAAGTCTATTATCTATTAAAGGTTTAACAGATTCGTGCTACAGAACACGATGCCGAAGGAATGAGACTCTTATTTTTGCTAGGCCGCTTTATCTTGCAATGTGGTCCAATGGCAGCAGCGGCATATTCTCGGGGCAATGGGAAGTCGTCAGTCGGAACTCGTCGTTCCGTCAGTTGGAGAAATGTCATCACACACCACACACAAACACTCAAACCACACGCCGAACGTGGAAACGAACTTGAATACCCTTGCGGCTATGCGTGGTAAGAATATGCAGGCTCTTCGGAATTTCTGATTTCCCGTGCAACGAAAAAATTAATCTAATAACGAATTGCATCGGATGCCACCTCGACATGCAAACCAGAAAGCAAGACGGACTTCATCGCATCCGTGAGCGACCATCGAGAAGGGCGTCTCGATGGAGGCAAATTTCACGAAGTGAGAGAAACTTCACCAAAAATAGGGAAATTTTAGGCGTCCAATGAAAGAGAAAGAAACATGAAACGACCGTCGCGTCTGCGCTACCGGCGGTCGGCCCTATTCCCAAACGTCAATCGTCTCCTCAAGATTCTAGCGACTCTGCGCGTAACAACGGCGGAAGCTGAGCGCTCGTTCTTTTCACTACGACGGTTCAAAAACAGACCTGAGAGCGTCCACTTCGAATGAACGACTGCTCGGTCTAGTGCGTTTGAATGTTCACCGGGACATTGAAGTTCAAGCGGTGGACATCCTGGATATTCTTTGCCGTGAACGCAGGCAGCTGTATCCTAAAATGTAGGCGCTTGGCATAAATGAAATGATCAAGAGAGCCTGTAAATTGCTTTCTGACATAACTAGTCACAGTTATTTTTTTATTCCCGGTAATTTCTAGTCGAAAGCACGCAATTCTGATCAGTGCACAAGGTGTGCGTGAGCGCAGCGCCACCCGTTGCTTACAGTGCCATTGTTTTTACAATTAATTTAATATTCCTATCATCACTGACATTGTTTTACATTATCACCATGTGTGCGCTTTATTATGTCCACTTTAGTTTGATTTAATCATGTATTTCAGTGAGCAGTGTTTCTTATACTTTGCCTTGAAATTGCCATCCTTCACCCCACAAATGTTTCGAAATATCCGTTCTTTATATATCTGAGATCAAGTTCCGCATCCCATCAAATAAGCACGAATGAAGAAATATTGACTGTTTTATTTATTTGAGCATTTTCTACCTCACAAACATTCCTCCCGAAAGCATATAAGTTGGAGATAGCCCGCGTTCTTGCTTTGCTCCGTGCGCCGTGCAAGACCGACTGCGTAAGCAGGGTAACGAGCGGGCCCAGACTGGGGCACAGCGTAGGGGGGGGGGGGTCACTTCTCGCCCCCCCCCCCCTCTGCCTAAGCCACTGTCAAGAAAGCCTTAGCCAATTGGGGCGGACGGGTAATTAGTATCGAAGAGGAAATAACTGTCTTCCCGCCCTCGAAGGCAACTGATGCCGGACGCATGTCACGGAAACGTTTCGTAGGTCACCTGTTTATTCTGAAAATTGGTTCTCATTCTCAATGGAGTGTTCTGTATGCCTTCGTGATGTTTAATTTCAAACTTTTTTGAGTGAGAAAGAGCTCGTCGAGCTGGTTTTCTAGCTTTTTTTCTTCCCAACTTTTCCATCGCTTTGATGTAAAATAAAGGTATTGTTAATTAATTTTTATTTTAAGGGGCTTTGTGATCGAGGTGGGCCTTTGAAAGTCCCTGATCGCCTGCACTTGTGACTGCAAAGGTCCGATGCCGTCGTGGTTCAGTTGGTGTCCGAGGAAGTTGAGCTCCCTTTTTCCAAACTCACATTTTGCGACGTGTGTGATAATGGCGTGGTCTGCAAGTCTTTCGAAAAGGAGCCGAAGTTGGTTGGTGCGCTCCTCTGGTGTCGAGCTTCCGACCAGTAGTAACTGGTCCTCGTAGGCGAAAACGAAGGGTAGCCCGCGGGTGTGACAGCGTCGATGAAGCGCTGGAATGTTTGGGCCGCATTTCTGAGGCCAGAATGCATGCGGAGGAACTCAAACAAGCCAAACGATGCTGTGATGGCTGTCTTTGGGACGTCTTCGTCGGCGACTGGTATATGATGGTACGCAAGGGAGCGATCCATCTTCGAAAAAGAGTAGTAGCGCCTCTCGAGGTTGACAGTAAAATCCTGGATGTTCGGGAGTGGGTAGCGGTCCGGCACTGTGTTCTTTTTCAGTGCGCGATAGTCCCACAAAATCTTCAACTTCCTCCCGTTTTTGTTTAATATTTTTTAACTTTTGGTTATACGTAGAGGGTACGCCCGGCTGCTTGAGGAGGGGCACGGATTATCCCAAGCTCGAGCATGTGCTCGAACTGCTTCCCGAGCAACTCGCAGTTTTCTTGAGCCAAGACGACGGGGTCAGAAGTGTACCAGAGCCTCCGTTGTTTTGATGTGGATGTAACGGGCACCGGACACAATTGCTCTCGAGCGGCTGAAACCCGCCCATCTCGAACTTTCACCCGAGAGCTTATGCAACAAACAATGAAAGAGACAGTACTGGAAAGAAGTCGACCCACGTCCAGTGTCCACGTTAACGCTAGAACTCCTTTCCAGTGTGTTTCTTTGCTTTTCATCTAATGACATGCTGCCCATTGCAGCTTTCTATTTCTTTTCGATCCCCATCATATTGATGGAAATAAAGTTTCTTTTTTCGTTTGCTCGGCCATGCCCCTCGCTAAAAGGAAAGAGGCGGGGGGGGGGGGGGGGCAAATCTGTGAGGACCGGCACACCCGCAGATCGGCTGGTCAACGAAAATAATGAAAAGGACTGGATGCGCGGGCACGCTCAAGCCAGATCATTCGGAGCCGTGGAGAAAGGCAGCGCTTGTTCCGCCGTGTCGCTCAACGCTCTGGGGGAGCCCGCTCTCGCATTGCCCGGATGCTGGTTCGCTCGGTATTCCGTCCTCGCCTTGTCTACCAGGCACAGTTTGAGCGCTTCACCAAGGCGGAATGGGCCCAACTAGAAACCGTTAATCGGGAAGCCATGCGGGTCATTTCGGGACTTCCCCGCCTCACGCCGATTCCGAAACTCCAGGCTGAAGCGCACGTCGAGCCCGGGCCTTGAAAATCGGAGTAGTGCCAGCAGCGGCTGTTTTGGCCTGTTACATGACCCCTTCGGTGCCTTTAGTGAACCCTCCCGAAGCGCTGCTACCCCTTGGCGCCACTGTTGGATGTCCGACGACGAACCTCTTGGGTGCTTTTGGCAGACCCATAGGAGTGCTCCTGCATCAACGCCCGCGGACGCTGACCTGGTAGCTATGTGGATGCTGGATTGACAGCGCCGCAGCTCTCACAGGCCTTGTTTTCCCCTTCTTTACACCTCTACCCCCTGTACTGGCCGAGTTGGTGGCCCTCCGAGATGGCCTGACCGCTCTTCTGCCTGTTATCGCTGCTCGTCGCCCTCTCCGTGTCTTATTTTGCACCGACTCGATGCAGGCTGTTCGAGCCCTTGGTCGCGTTGACCGCTCCTTGAGTGTGGCTACCGATTTTCATCGTATTGTGGCTGAATGCTCCTGTCCTGTTCAATCCTGCTGGATTCGTCGGTCTAGTGTCCCCGCTCACGTTGTGGCAGACGCAGCCTTTCACCTTCGGACGGTTGTGCAGCCCCTCCCTCTTCTCCAATTGCCAACCACGGATGCTCTGAGCATTTACCAGGAATCTCTGCGGCGCACCACTCGAGCACTTATTCCCCCGTGTGGATTCCGAGCTCCCGGGTAAGCTTAGAAGAGGTCTCGCTCCGAAGAGTTCGAGTGATCGCGGCCATAACACCGGCTGTCCGTGCCAGTTGGGGTTACACCACGACCTCCACCTGCTGTCCCTCTGCCCCGCTTAAGCCCGGGAGGCGGATCTCCCGCACCAACTCTGGACGTGCCTGGACCTTCAAGCGACCCGTCGGCGACATCTTAGCCGGGTCGTCCTTCACCCCAACCGACCACCAGACTTTCAGCGCTGGACTCATGACCGGCACTGTCGCTCTCTCCTAGACTTTTTCCAGGAAATCTGGACTACATTTGTATACACTTAATCTTCATTCCCTTCTTATGCCGCATAGCACACAGACGTAATTAAGAAAACAAAGCAGACGCATGGGTTTAGTGTTTTCACTGAAATAACGTGGTAGGATTTCCTCAATCCCCAGAGGGCCGTGCAACGATAATGGGTTGGAATGTTTTTCACTTTCCTGGCACTAGGATGAATTAGATACTCGCACAAAACGCCACTAAAAAAAGAATAAAAAGTCTTTGTTGCAGTGTCATCTGAACAATAAAACTGTTTTTCTTTTTTCTCCTTTTGAGTCCCTTGTTTGCATAATTTGATGGCGTGGTCACTGGCATCGCAGTGTGGCCGTGGTCTCGGAGATCCGAGTTTTAGTAGAGTGGTTCCGATGACTCTGATAACGATACCCGATACTCCGCCGCCGCCTTTGAGCACGCATTCGAGTGTCGTTATTGATGGTGTCCGATACCTCCGAGTACCCCCGATAACGATACTATATATGTAAGCGCAAAGGCGGAGGCAGATCGTGTCCGGTATCCTCGATCGAGCCATCGGTAACGATCTACTATATATGACGCTCTATTGTAGTCAGTTATTGGGTGTCGTTATCGGGGGTATCGGAACGATCTATCAAAAACAGTTCATTATCTGAGGTGACGATATTTAAATGTCACTCATAGGTGCTCGCTGCTTGTTAAGAACATAATTTCTTTATTGCCCGTCAGCAAATCAAAGTTTCGGCGTTTCCAATAAAGTGTTTGTCTTTAGATTCATAAATGTCTTTGCTAATAACAGTAAGGGACTGATGACAGCTAATGACCAATAACAGCAATTGGCTGATAACAGCAAGTGAATTCATTCATAATTCTTAAGCATATATGGAGCACATCTCTGCTCTTTCGCATCACTATTCAGTTATGACTGCCACCGTAAAAACAAATTCTATGTGTAGGTTCACAAAAGAAATATGCCCGGCCGGGGCAGCATCGTCCATCACAACTCTTCGAAAACAGAAGCTTCCACCAGCCTAACCAGAGGATGGGGAGGCCCGCAAAGTCCAGCGAAATCGTCAGCATCCATGTCAAAGAGCGTCACACTCTGAAGCTGGCCTCGGACTGCGTCAAGAGCAGAGGAACCGAGAAGTGCCTGCCAGAGATTGCTGGGTGTCTTGACAAAGGCACAGTGTTGTTGCTGCCCAACATTAAGATGACGGACGTTGTCTCGGGGACAGTCCAGAACTTTCTGGTACGAAGTTGTGCCCACAAGAGATGCCTCGTCTCCAACGACAGTGATGTTATCGGTGTCTGGGATCCGGTAGGACAGTGCCGCCAGGGAGATGCCCCAGGACATCTTGGAAAGGACGTCTGGCCAAGCCTGTCGCGACCAGTATACAGGAATAGTAAAACATCTGAAAATAGCTTGGATTTAATAGGGCTGCATCAGTTGTAGGCTCTGAGGGAAAGAACAAAACGTGCCACCCCTGAATAAGTCGAATTCATAGAGTGGCAGAGCTCAAAGTGGGAATGTTGGCTTTATGGATTTTTTTACACTATAGTGAGAACTCCGGTTGTCTCTCACTTAAGTAAGAACAACCGGAATGTCAGTGGAAAGAAGCTAGCTTCTTTCCATTGACATTTCACTGGACCATGGACTTGCAGCTTGCACTGTCTACTAAACTATCGGCTTCCACATTTGAACCGACAACTTTTACTGCTTCTTAGAGAAGCTAGTATTATGGTACTATTCTTACTGTATCAAAGAGAGTATTTATAACTTAATTCAGCTACCATAGCCATCTCCACACAGACCTCGTTGTGCACTACCAGCTACATTCTGCACCCAATTAGGTTACCGTTATGGTTTTATGGCAATCTCTATAGATTCAATCAAAAGATCTCAGGGTTTTAGCTATTACTTTGCAAGGTCATGTGTATATTGCGGTTTATCTCATTTTGCGTCTATAAATACAATACTTGTAATATCGAAGTAATCATGTTGGTTGTGCGCAATTGACTTAACTAAAACAAACTAATCCCAGTGACGGACTGGGCAATTCATCCGTCATTCTATGCGTTTAACTACTTACAGTTCAATGTACGACTTCTAGCACAGCCATTTGACTGAAGTTCAGTTACTTACACTACAACATTTACTTCTATTTCATTCAAGATCAAAGCAATTGTATGAAATGTATTGTTGTAGCCCTAGTTATACGCCAGGCACGTAGCCAGGATTTTTTTTCGGGGGGGGGGGGGGGGGGGGCGCCGCCCATGGCAAAATGCTGTATGAGGGGAAGGGGGGAGAGGAGGCCCGAGCAAAATGGAAGATTTCGGGGGGGGGGGCGGTCCCCATCGCCCCCCCCCCTTGCTACGTGCCTGTTATACGCACAAGCATAATAAATTACGAGGCATCTGATGTCTTGAGATGTGACTGCGTGCTCCCGCCACTCAAATATAATTTGAAAACAATAGGGTCCTGCTTTCTACACGTTACATTCTACCGTAACGCTGGACGTAACGTCCTTCGTTACGTTACATCTCACGAGTACCGTAATGTACGTTGTACGTACATTACGGTGTTTGGAACGTCCTGTTTGCCCCGTTTCGCGTGGCGGGTGACAACTCGAATCAGCATGTATACATAATCACCTTGGTACCGTAAAGCATCATGCTTTCCTTGTAGAGTTCGGGGAGTCCCTGATTCGGGCATGAGGTCTGGTTTCTGGCTGGGGACCAAGGCGCCTTGACCAGGTCCCAGCCAAAGCGAGCGAAGACAGGCGTCGACAGGTGTGTCATCTCCAGCTTTGTATCTGCTGGCAGCAACACCATCAGACGAGGCACCTGGAATAGGGCGCGCGATTGGCGGGCAAGAGGTCGATAGCAATGTAGCTGCCATCGAGTTTGTAAACCAGACAGCACGAAAAACGCAATGCCATTTCATCGAATGACTATAGGAAACCAGCCGTTTTGTTGAAAATTCGTTGAGCTCAAGCAAATCTGAATATTTTGTGGGAAGTTCTCAAACATAAATTTCGGCAATGACTATACTCTCTGTAGTGACCAAGGAAACTTAATTCCTCTTGTCAATAAACGCTTAAACAAAACAACCTGATTGCCAATAACATGTACAGTAGAGAGGGAGCTGAGCGTTTAGTTAATAAATATTTACATCAAGGAGTGACTGAGCCATGCGTAGCTGTGCCTAACCATGCACAGGGGCAGCCAGGATAATTTGAGTAGTCCGTGTAATCCGGCCACGGCTTCCTATAAGGACCCAGCTTGAGAACCCAGGGGAGTAGTTACCGCACTTTATTGAGCCGCCTAATTTTGTAAAGTTTTGAGCAAGTAGCCTATTTATGAAACCATTGAAAAGCAACCTAGAGAGAATATGAAGTACGACATTGTTTAGCGTCTCTCTATTATGACCTGCTGTCACGAAGCAGAGAAAGTTTGAGTAAACTTCGTTATTTTATTGTGTACAGTGCTCACCAAACGTATACAAAATACGCGAACTGCGTTTTCTCATTGCAGCACTACTTCTGGAGGAAACTGAACAAAGGCTCCTTGTCGCGGGATGGTTTGTTGTGTACACGCTACGAAACAACTGCTAGGCTGTCGCCGAAATATGGCGCTCCCATGAGACAAAAAGAAATAGTTATCGTGTTCCTTTTATAAGTTCGGTTAGCACTGTACATAAAAAGGCATTGTAAAGAAAGTGAATGATTTTATTGCTAGTGGCACAATAAATAGTTGGATCCCACATAATCCCACATACGAAGGCTGCCAATGATGGCATATGTAATGCAAGATTTTGCTCACTCGGTGCATTCGTCGGCTTGCACTGCTAACTTCAGTTAAAGAATATAGAAGACTTCACGCGGTTTAATAGGTCTTAAGCCCAACCTTCGCACCCATCTCCAGCAGGAATTGGTCGAGGAGCCGTGGCTTGGGCAGGCGCTCTGGGTTGTGCACAAAGATGGCGGGCCCCGTGTGGCCTCCCTGGAGAACAAGCCCCACGAGCCAGGCGCTCAGTGCAAACCTCAACCGCGGGGACACAAGCAGGGATGCCAGAGCAGCGTAGTCGGCCAACGGCCCTCCCAGGGCAAGGAATGTGGCCAGCCGTTCTCGGTAGTGGGACGCGACGGCACGAAACGAATCGAGGCGAGACACCGTGGTCCTGAAGCGGAGTCCGTCCCGGCTTGGCCCTGAGATTTGTGCCGGACAGGAAGAAGTACATTACCTTTCAAATACGTACTGACAGACTAAATACGGCAGTGAGGTATTTCAGTTGTTCCGCCTCCAGCGCCTTAAATGACACTTCGGCGTGTTGTGAGCATCGAGCTTGCGAACGTAGCCAAAGCACAGTGGAAGGCAACGAGGTGCTGTCGGCCGGACTTTGGAGAGAGATGCCCTCCTGCTGTTCTCATAAAATCGGTGACAACAACAGCCTTTTTTCTTTTTTGGTGGAGGGGGGGGGCACAGTAACATTTAGCATGTCGGAAAGCATAATGAAAGAAGTTTCATGAATGGTTGTAAAGCTTACCAGGTGCGCTGAGGACATCGAGGCAGCAGTAGACGATGCTGGAGCAGTACCGAGCAGGCAGGTCCCAGACGTGGTACTGCGAATCCGCATCCTCACGAAACACGCAGTGGATTGTGTAGGACGGTGACTTGCTCCTTGACCCGACGGGACTCGGAACACTTTCCGCTTGTGGCTCTGTTTCTCTCGAGTCATCCCATGCGTCAGTGTTGCCACCGGAGTGGTGGTTGTCTTCAGCGTCTTCGTCATTTGCCATGGCGGACAGATTTGCAGGTACCGTCTGCTTCATAGCGGACGCGGAATGCGCCAGCGTTGGCTGGGAATCCGTAATGTCGTTGGCCTTTGTGGTAAGCTACAGGGTAAGTATGGAAGATGGACAAACTTAGAAAAATTGCTTACACTCCGTTTTATCTTACAATGGACCGTAGCAGATATACTACGTGCACCATCCCAGTCAGTCCAGTGAACATATCACGTGCCCCGCGCGTGGCCGTGCGCCTGTCCAAGGTCACGTGACACTCACATGGCTTTGAATTGGCTTCGTTGATTCGTATCGACAAGAGTGCAGGTTAAGTCATCGTCTTAATGAAGGACATACGAGGGCGTTCATAAAGTTCGTATCATCGGCACAAAAAATTTATAAAACGAAACAAAACAGGCATTACCGCTACGGTGTCGAAACAAAAATGGCACCGCCCGTCGGTGCCAAGCTACAAGCAGTGATCGTTTTTTTTCCATTTGAAGGAAACAATGCCAAGGATATTCATTCCAATTTGTGAGCGTTGTTCGGGGATAACGTCCCAGTTTATGACACTTTGGTTAAATGGCGCAGACGTTTCCAGTGTGGCCAAATAAGAGGAAAGCATTTCAATGACGACGACCAAGTGATTGCTGAAGTGGAGCGATTTCTGAACACTCAAAACGAGGAGTTTTATAACAATGGCCTCCGGCATGTGGTCCATCGCTGGAAAAAGTGGGCATACCTTTTGGTGGCGAACATGTAGAGAAAGTCTTAACTCCTACTCGAGTTTGATTGCTGACTCTCTATTCCTTCGGGACAATGATACGAACGCTATGAATGCCCCTCGTATTAAAGCGCTGTTAAAGCGGTATAAGGCAAACCAACGTCAGGAGTTGCGTAAGCACGAAATCTGTGGGTCGGTCAGTCCGTAACCGCTAAACGATCTTGAAAGACACGGCAACCGTTGCCAGGGATCGAACCCCGGTCACCGGCGTGGAAGCCGAGTGCGCTGCTGACTGAGCTGCGGACCCAACACGCAGGAACGGGAAGAGCAGAAGCAGGTGGTGTGGAAAAGTGCGCGGTGCGGAGAGGGGTGGAAAGGTCAAGAAAGAAAGGAGCATGAACAGGTGGTGAAGAAAGAGCACGCGGAACGAGGAGGAGTGTAAAGTTTATGAAAGCGTGCTTCCCCTCTGTTGCTTACCCAGAAAATTCAACGCTAAGGAATTTGTATCCGGGTGGTGCTGAAGGGAAGCTTGTGCAGCGTCACAAAGAGACCATGGTGTGACATAATTTGTTTCCATACAAAACTCTACCCTTGGCATTACGTGAACTAAAACCACCACCCACCCCAGGCACCGAAAGACTAAGGGTCATCCCGCCCATCACCTGAACTGAGAGCATCCACCCATCCTGTAAAGCTATGGCATTTAAACGTGTTTGGCAGAATGACCAAACATATGCAGCCAATTTTTTATTTAGCTAATAAACATTTGATGTGGAATACTATATAGTTAGCTCGAAACCAATAGAAGTTAGCTCAGAGTGAGTTGTTTTGAAGTACTCTTGTACTGAGTACACGGCAGGATCAAACCCCTCAGTACCCATAGTACCATAAAATACTGATCCTACACCGAAGTCCGAGCTAAGGATGGTCGTCGCCTCAATTGCTCGGTGTTGCCGCTGAGACAAAATGTTGGAGTGAACTCTGGCCGGGGCCGCATTTACGCAAACATTTGGATTTCGGGAGTTCACGAAAACGCAGAAAGCACAGATGAAAGCATGCTGGGCAGTTCGTAAAGTCCTCATATAAACCTTCCTCAGTTTCGGGGTTCTCAATTACAGAAGTGTTTAAAGGAAAGTGAAGCACTCACTGAACAATACTTTGCTTATCTATTGATGTTCAGAATAAGCGTTATGACTACCACATCTATGAGATAAAAAGCAACGTCACGCACACTTTATACGTTGGGTTGGATTAGAAGGCAAAAACACACTCCTAGCGGTGGCCGCCCTCCAACGTTTGCTATATCTTGTTGAATTACTTGCGCGTTCCACGATGTCAGTTGTTTCGCCATTGTGCAGTAGTTCCGACCTTCTAATAATCGGCACGTTACTTTCAAAAGGGGCCTATAACCCATTTTCATATTTCATTTCTGTTTGGTGCACTGAGCTTGGCATGCAGGGTGGCGATCACATCTTCCCAGCTGGGTGACGATGACGAACTACATAGTTCTCTCTTAAAACCCTACTCTTTTGCTAAATATGAGGTAACGTTCATGCATTCCTATCATTTAAGTTACGCCAGATTAACAGGGCTTTTAACTCGGCTAGGTGGTTAATCATTCTTCGAGTAACTGCGCCGCAAACGTTTAAATATTGAACAACAATGGAACCAGGGCAAGAAAACAACACACAAGTGAGCGCAGACCATGCTGTTTTTTTCCCCCTCCACTCAACAACAGATCGCTAAATGTAAGGACGAAACACGAAAAAAAGGAGGAAAGTGAAAAATATCGATAAAGAACGACGAACCACCGTTTCACGAAATCCGCAACGCTGTGTCTTTTTACTGCACACACTGACACACGTTTCGTATCTTTCTGACGTCATGAAGAATCCCTCCGTTACTTCGCGCGTTTGCCTTTCCCTGAATCTTACAGTTGCACACCGAGCTATTGACCTTTTTCGCAAGGGCGCCGCCATCTTGAATTGTCGTCACTTCCAGTATGGGCGAAAACATCGTTTTGCCGTCGCCTGAGTTGCTCGCTTATATTTTAAGTTGACACTTAAAATATAAGCGTAACACGTCACACATTATCGTTTTGCCTCCCCCCTTTTTTTTTTTTTTACTATTTGCAGGTTGAAACGTTTTGATGTTTTTTTCGTAACCCATACCGAATACGCCTATTACGTGGCTGGGGACGAGAGTACACGGAAAACAGGTTAAGAAAAGTTTTCGAGGGAAAGAAAGGATGGGGAGCAGGAAGCGGACTAAACGCTGAAGAGAGGAGGAGGTTTCCTCCTCTTCTCCCCAGCATTATGTCTGCTTCCTCCTTCCCAATGTTCCTTTCCATCGAAAACTTTTTTAGCCTGGTGCTATGTTGCGCTTTTTGGACTCCCAGGGGACTTGGAAGAGGAAGTGACGTCAACGAATAGAGCAAACACAGATTGGATGTTGACGGAAGAAAACAAAATCAGCATCCAATCTGCATTTGCTGCGTTGTTGACGTCACTTCCCTCTCCCTAGTCTCCTGGGGTCCAAAGCGCAACATAGCCCCCTGCAACTGACTATAGCTGCCAGACTTTTGCGGAGATTGTAAGTAACAGCTTGCATGTATTTTTATGCTGCACGCTTAGCGCATCGCGTTTTTCCCCCACATTCGTCGATCCGCTATTGTGTGGAAAGAAAGAGAAACATTTTCTAGTTTGCGCTCACTTATGCATGTCATGCCTTGTTTAATAGTCCCGGCGTCTTTAAAATGTTAAACCCTAAGCACTGCAGCATAGTTCAATCGAAGAGCCACCTAGGTGTCCCAATAAAATAACAGCGTACCGGAACTGTGTTAGCCAGGACTCTCAGGCTGTTGAGGGTGTAGGTGAACCCCATCACGAGTACCGGGATGATGAGGACTCCGATCGAAGCCAGGGTGGCAAACGCTGAAGTGTAGTGGCAACGGCCGAGTGCGGGTTCCACGTCTGTGTTCGATTGCTCGTAGACCATTTTCGCTCAGTTTCTGATGACTATCTTCTACTTTTTTGCAGCAACGCTAACGCAAACCCGAGCACGGCAAGCACGGGACTTACTTATCTTTTCTTCATTTTTTTTCCACGCGACAAATGACCGCATGGGCATAGCCTCCCCTATACTGACAAAGCCTGGCAGATCGCCACGAGACGCGACCGCCGAAAGTGAAAAAGTATATAGGACGGCAGAACAAGAGGCATGTAACGGCCGCCCCGCTGCGGCGAGACGCCGAAACACGCTTGTCCCGAGCGATGGAATGTCCGCTCGTGCTTCTCGCGTTCCTCGGGCTACCGCTTCTTTTCTCGTCGCGTTTGAAAAACATGTTTCGGGTCCTCGCCACTGCAAAGGCTGTGCGCTGAATACCAGACTCCCCGAGAAATGCTATGTGCTAGTTTTGTTTTATAGTGGCAAGAGCGACGCCCGCTTACAATGGGCCGCGTGAAGACGGTCAACGTAGATGCCGCGAGTGGCGCTGGAGTTCTGTGCCATAGGAGAATTTGTGGCAGATGGCAGATGTGCGATGAGCGAAAAAGACGACGAAGCTGAGGCGGTACGCATCTCCCGAATGTAGCACCGTAGCACTTTTCTTTGTGGTGTAGTGGTGGGGAGTTTTCCCCGTTCCGTTGCCGTCTCGATCATAAATGCAAGGAAAAAGACGGACGCACACACTGCTTCGCGCCGGGATGCAAGTCGGGCTACCCGGTCAACAAGGGCAGCCACCAGCGATCGTAAGCCGTCGCCGTTTCGTGCGCCAAAGGAGGAGTCGCGCAGACTACAGTGGGGAAAAAATCTTAATCGAGAAGATAAACGCCTCGCCGAGACATCAGCGGTGTGCGAGAGACATTTTGAACCGCGCCTTATGCTTCGGGACTATGTGCACATCGTCCATGGCGAAGAGGTTAGGATTCTATGCCGCAATATATTATGACTATTTTGTAGTTTTTTGCGTATGTTGCTGGGTATCTGTCATGTGCTTGCTGTGTTTGTCGATGAAGTGTATTGCCACTTTTGAGAAGTCATAAAGCAGTGAGTTGAGAATAACTTTTTTTCTCATATTAGGGGTTGTTGAAGTTTGTGTGTTCATATCGTATTTGAATGCTTCATGTACTCCCAGTCGAGGTATTTTTTCTTCATAGACTGCCTTCCACAAAAAAAATTTTCTTATATGTTCGACAGTTGCAGTGGCACCTTGGCCGTTCCCAAACGCGCTCCGCCTTGCACCTTACCCAACGCTGGTCCGCGCATCAGCAACACGATGACAAAAAACAATACACCAGTTTATTGTTCCTCTCACAATTAAAAAAGTGAGATTTATTGAGATTTATTTGTCTATTTTTCCTTGTTATATCAGTATCGCGTGGTGGTATTCACTGGACGCCATATTTGAGGTGACTGCCCACAGCGCATGCTCGGGATGAGTTCTCATTTATGGTCTACCAAAGAAGAATATCTTGATGGTGTGCAATGCGCGTGTTGTAAGCGTTGTAGAAGCTTGCCGTCAGCACGTGCTCAGCAGCAGCGAGCTCAACTATGGCCGCCAGTGAATACCATAGCGTTGCTGAACGACCTGTCAGTACTGGGAAAGAGGGGGGGGTCGATATTAATGGAATGATCTCCATCAAAAACACTCAAATAATAAAAGTAGAGGATAGCACACACTCTAGAGGCATTAGTGCAAAGGAAAACCTACAATTTTTCACATTGGCACTTGTTCTGCGTCGCGAAAAGCTCCAGTCGAACCAGAGTAGTACACGCCGAGCAGCGCCGACGACGAGGCTGACAGGGGCACGTTCCTGTAGCAATATCTAGGATGAACGAGACGAGGCCATGTCCGCTTGGCTCTAGGCATGAAGCGCGTGTGTCGCCGCGCTTCGTTCTTCTTTCTTCAAGCCTCTTGCCACCAACTTGCCACAGTTCCTCGGGCGCAGAACAGCAGCGCTACGGTGTCGTCTACGCGCAAAATCTTCACGCGGTGGCCGCCGCTCTTGCCACTATGTAGCTCCGTCATCAAACTGCCAGACTTTGTGAGTATAGAGGAGGCTATATGGCATGGGTTATCGGAGCTCGTGGAGCGAAAGCTCGCGCTGCGGGACTTTGGGTAGGGTGGCTAAACGGAGAGGTGTGCTCATTGCCTGGTCAAGACCTGGTTCGACATAGTGGGATGGAATTCAAGTGATGGTGCGTGATCTTTGCTTTTTCGCATTGTGGCAGAAACGCTAGCTAGATGTGCATGATCCGCAAAGCTGCGCCGATGCTATCAGTCAAGTCACACGTATACGTAAACGGCACCTTGTTCTAAATTTCTGAAGTTTACCATGATGATTTTAGTTCGAGACAAGTGTTACCAGATAGTAGAGCTGTCAAACCGCCAAATGTCTGCCACGAATAGCCAAAATGTAGCCAAAGCCATAAAAAAAAAAACATGCCAAAATAGCCCAATACCAAAACAACAATTTTTAGGCTTCCTGTTCGGAATTCCTGTAACTCAGACCCCCTTTTTCATCCCTTACAAGAGAGGTATACCTTTGGCAAACGAAATATCGCTTGTCTATTCATATTCGCTGTATTAAAATTGGTGACGGATTTGCCGCTTATGTTCAAAAATGGCAGTGCTGCTGCGACTCCCTATAGATCAGTCTTCGAGTGTGCTAACACACCAACAGTAATCAGACAACATAAGAAATACAAAAAAAATATTAATGCTATTTGCTTCATTACACCATATTTATTCGCATTTTTTAAAATCCTTTAACGACGAATTTATTTGAAGCATGGAGCAAATTAGAATTATTATGGCAAAAACTAGGGTGCCTTCATGTGCGCTTTGCTTAGTGTGGAGCACCGTGGTACACTTTAACCGTGGTGTGGAAACATCTGGCCATTTTGCCCCACACGTTTGTTTGTTTTTTTAATCAGAAGCGCGTGATAGATCGTTTCCTGCACACATTTGTGGCGTTGTATTGTAAAAACGTTTATTGTGATGCCGCCTTCTGGCCTGAAGGCCTCAGAGTTGGCGGGGGAAAGGGTGAAGGGAAGTGAAAATGACGATGATTAGATGAACCTACCGATCCCGGAGGATCGGAGGAAGTCGATGAGAGATGTGTAGATGAGTTTTTGTTCATTAAGAATGGCGGTTGTTGGCTTGGTCCACTCTGTGTAGGAGCAAGGCCGTATGTGGTAGGGTAGGTTGCGGATTGCGGCCTCGCGCTCCGGCGCGGATTCCGCGCAGTCCCACACGAGATGGGAGCAGGTGGCAGGAACGCCGCAGTGGTCGCAGTTCGGATCGGGGCCGACGTCGTCTGGATCCGTCGGATGGTAGATTCTTGACAGCCAGTCTGGCGTCAGCCCCGTCTTCGTTTGGAGTCGGTTGAGGGCCACCCGCTCCCATCGCGGAAAGCTGCTCGGAATGCGGTGAGGGTTGGGCGGCAGGAGAGTAGTGAGGCGCGCCTTGCGTGCTGCTCGTTCTGCGCGTTTGACCTCGGTAAGGTCAAAGTCGGCAGTGTCCTCAGGCACCTTCCGAGGACTGAGCGGAGGAACCGGGCCTTGTGAGGGCTGTGTTGCTTGTAGCTCTGCCCTCGCGGCCCCATTCGCCCTCTCGTTCCCAGGGATGCCTTCGTGGCCTGGCAGCCACGCGACAGTGATCGTTTGGTCGTCCTTCACTTTGCGCACCAGTGTTCGGATCTGTGCGACCACGGCGTTACATGTGTCCGTGCGACGCAACTCGCGGAGTGCCTCTTGAGAATCTGTATATATGCGAGTTTCTGTGATGTTGGCTCTCTTCAGAATGGCGGCCTGTGTCGCCATCAAGATCGCCCGCAGTTCTGCGGAGCACGTGCTCTTCGTGTTTTCAGTTATTTCTTGCTGTGTGTCCTGTTTTGTAGGGGAGTACCAGGCGATAGCCGTGCGGCCGGTCTCAGAGCGCGAGGCGTCTGTGTAAAACACTTCGACGTGCTCTCCGAGACCGCGGACTTCTGCCATGTGGTTAGAGGCCTGAGTGACTCTTCGTCCCGGCGAGTCGTTCCCTTGGTTTTTTGGAATCGGTTTGGTGACGGTGACCGCCTCCGTTTCCCATGGGGGCGGAGGCGTCGGCATAAATGGGCCTTCAATGAGATGGGCACGCCCACTCAGTGTCAGGATAGTTCTGCCTTGGGGGTCCGGGACAGGCGCAGGGCTTGGCTGATTCGTTGTTCTTCGGCGATTTCTTGAATGGTATTCATCTGCGCGATGCGTTCGAGCTCTTCCACCCGCGTGAAGCGAGGGAGACCCGTGACAATCCTCATTGCGGCCCGATTCATTGTGACGAGTGTGGTTTCCTGCGTCTGAGTTAGATTTTGAAAGTTCAGTCCATAAATAACTTTTGACACTAGAAGAGTCCGCGCGAGGCGGCGTAATAGGTCTTCCTGAGCACCCCAAGCTTTGTTGGTAATTGCTTTGAGGAGGGTCAGACCGTTTTTCCACTGCTTTTTTACGTGCGTCATCCATGTGTTGGCCCTTCCGTGGTGGTCGAAGGGGACACCCAATATTTTCACACTGTCTGCCTCTGTGATGGGAGCGCCTTCCACGTGAAGATGAATGTCTGTTCGTGATTTCTTGCACTTTGCGGGAATTACCATACACATGGTTTTCTCCTTAGAAAGCTCAAGTCCGCTGTTTTGTGCGAAAGTGGTGACGACGTCAAGGGCACGTTGCATGTGGTATTGCTGGTCGGATGCCAGTCCGGCTGTCGTCCACAGGGTGACGTCATCTGCATAAATGGTATAACGCACCTGTGGAACGGCCTCAAGGGCTAGGGCGAGGTCGGTCATGGCGAGGTTGAAAAGGAGCGGCGACAGAACCGCCCCTTGAGGTACGCCGATGTTGTTGGCCTTCCAGCACCCTTTT
The DNA here is from genome assembly GCA_037355805.1 of Ixodes ricinus. Classification (NCBI taxonomy): domain Eukaryota; kingdom Metazoa; phylum Arthropoda; class Arachnida; order Ixodida; family Ixodidae; genus Ixodes; species Ixodes ricinus. The sequence goes on along the minus strand of JAZHYW010033082.1, from coordinate 66,383 downwards.
GTATTTCCGATCGCCACCTGGTAAGTGCGATTTTCTAGAAAGGTTTTGATAAAATTTAAGGGGCGGCCCTGTATGCCTCGCCTCTGTGCAGCAGCGACCACGGTGGAGTGCGGGATAGAGTCAAAGGCCTTTCGCAAGTCGATGGCGACGAGTGTCCGAGGCTGGAAATTGGAGAGGTGGCGTTCGTAGAGGTCGTGATAAATCATTACCAGGCTGTCTTGAGTTGACATTTGAGGTCGGAAACCAGTCTGCATGGGATGGAGGGCTCCCGTAGTCTCGAGGATCCATTGCAGGCGGCCGGTGACCATGCGCTCCAATACCTTGCTTAAATTGGAAGTGAGGGATATCGGTCGGAGGTTTGCTATTGCGTGTGGAGTCTTGCCGGGCTTCGGAATGGGAATCACTGTGGACCGTTTCCACTCCGCCGGCATTGCGCCTTCCAACCAGACCGCATTGTATGTGTCGAGGAGTTCGTTCATCGCTTCCATCGGAAGGTTCCGGAGCGCCGTTATGGTGACTTGGTCTGGACCAGGTGCAGAGTTCGCCTTCGCCAAGCTAAGGGCGTCAATGAGCTCCGCCATAGTGAATGGTGCGTCCCCCTGTTGTTCGTTTATGATGGGCAGTAGTGTGTAGACCTCGGCCGGTGGCGGCGTAGGTTGTTGAGGGAAGAACTGTTCCCCGGCTAATTCCGCAAGTTGTTCCTCGGTTATGTTAAGATGCAGAGCTAGGTTGCTCCCGGTGTTGCGGGTTTTAGTCTTGCCGGCGAGTCCCTTGTACGCATGCCAAACCTTCATGTAGCCTGTCCTGTCGTTGAAAGAGTCGCACATCCCTCTCCAGGTGGTGCGGCAGAGCTCAATCGTGTATCTTTTGGCCTCGGCTGTGGCCTGATTCAGGCAGATCTTGTCCGTGAGGGATTTCCTGGCCCTGTACCGAACGAGCGCCTTGAATCGTTTTTCCCACAGCTTGACCAGGCGGAGGTCGAGGGGTGGCGTGCCCTCTTTCACCTGGTACTCGGTGCGGGCCTCTTTGAGCGCGAGCTGGATGCGCTCCGCGAGGGGGACGCCGTTGTGACGACCTATTGCGGTACGATAGTTGTCCCACTTGGTGAAGGTTGCTCGCCGTCTTGGGGAGGAGCGAATGGAGAGCTGGATAAAAATGGGAAGGTGATCGCTGCCCATGGGGTCCGACTGTACTTGCCATTGGATTTTCAATTTTGGTGATGCCCAGGTTAGGTCGGGTGAAGTGTCGTTATGTCCGGGTATCTGGGCCAACCGGGTGGGTACTTCAGGGCTGTTGCAAAGCTTGAGCTTGGCTGCAACGCAGGCTTTCTTTATGTTCTTTCCCCGGGCGTTCTCATCGGGGTATCCCCACGCGGTGTGACGAGCGTTGAAGTCGCCAGCCAGGATGGTGTGCCGGCCCATTGCTACGAGTCTCTTGATCCAAGCAGCCTCGTTGGAGCTCACGGACGGCCTTATGTATGTGTTGTGTATGTCGATCACAGTGTCTCCGAGTTCGACTCGCGTAGAGACGATCTCACGGTCGTCTGAACACGCTGTCTCAGAATTTAATTGTGTTTGTGTATGTTTTTTCTTGACTAATGTGGCTACGACACCGTAGTTATTTGTTTGTCTTTTAATGCTCGGCTGTATATATGTGTTATATCCTCGAATTCTGATTTTGTCAACATTTGCTTCCTGAAGAAGGATAACGTCTGGTGCGCGGTCTTTTAGTGCTTGCAGACGAATTTTAAGTTCCGGTAGCTTTGGCTGCAACCCTCCGCAGTTCCACTGAAGTATCCTCGGGGATGGGTTGGAACGCCGTGAGGTGTGTTTACGTGTGGGGGTAATTTATGTTGGTTGGCGTTTGTGTTGAGTTGATTAGTGCTTGGCATTATGCGTTTTAATCAGCATATGTATGGCCGCCGTGAGCGCGGTCATCTGTTTTTCCAGTCGCGCGAACCCTGCTTGCTGGGCGTGCAGAGTTTGTAACATCATGCCGGCCTGTTGTGATTGATGCGCTGGTGGTGTCTTGGGTTGAATCGATCCCGTGGTCTTAGCTGCATATGAGGTCCCGCCACCTAAGTGTGCCGGCGGTGCTGGAGCTGTTGGCAGAGGTGGAGGCTTTTCCTGTCCTTGATCCTTTCCTGCTGTTGGTTTTTGGTTGTTGCGCCGCGGTGGGATCGCTCGCTGCGGGCAGTCTTTGCTGGTGGCTACGTGGGCACCGCCGCAGTTCCTGCACTTTGGGGTTTGCTCACATCCGTCCATGCCGTCGTGCTCGGAGCCGCACGTTCCGCATCGAGCAGTGTCCCTAGGGCACACATCCATCTTATGTCCGATCGCGTGGCAGCGAAAACACACCAGTGGACGTGGGCGGTACTCGCGTACATTAAGGACCTCACTCATGTAGCTGACTTTTTTGGGGGGAACTCTGCCTTCAAATGTCACGAGGATGGTGTTCCCCTTGGGTCCCATCGGTCTTGCTGCAACGACTTTGTGACTTTTGCACACAATGTCTGCCTGTAGAGACTCGGCGTTCACCTCGTTTCCCTCGCCCGGGAGGTAGAGTACTCCCCGGCATTCGTTTCCTGCCATAGCTTTATAGGGCTGCAGTTGGTGGACTTCTGTGCCCTTTCGTATTTCCTTCACCTTTAGAAGTTTCTCCAATGTTAGGGGATCGCGTGTTGTTATGGCTATTGCATTTGCCTTTTCATTACGATGAACAGTGTACTGCTCATTGCTCTGAATGCCGGTTTGCTTGACAGCGTCAAAGATTTCTTGCCCTGTGAAGGTATTCACTGCCTTTCTTCCAATGGACCGGAGTACCACCGTCTGTGTTGGTTGTGGAATTGGTTTTGACGCTTCCGCATCCTCCGGAGTCAGTGGGTTTCTTTTCCTCTTTCGTTGTGTTGCGCCCGGGAGCGGCCACTCTTGGTCGTCATCTCCCTCCATATTCTGCGACGCAGCTTGCGGTGACGTTCCATGTTGCAAGGGCACTTCGGTGTTGTGTTCTTGGTTAAGGCCGCCATGGCACTGAGATGCGGTGACTGTTGGAAACTGGTTGCCATCTGATGTTAGCGAACGTGCTGTATAGGAATGGTCGCTATCCGGAATATGCTGGTGCTCTTTTGACAAGGTCGTGTCATCTTGCGTATTTGTTTCGCTTCTAGGCGAGCGAGATCTTGCACTACTACGTGTCGATGAACGCCGGTGCCGTGGTTCTTTTTGCCGCACTTGTTGAGGTGGGCAGTGCTCAGCTTGCGGGGGCGGTATGAACTGCGCCATAAAATGATTCAGTGCCTCGAGGAATGCGGGGTTCTGTTGAATCAGTGTCGCTAATACATTAAATGTATGATCGAGACTTGGTGGCGGTGGTCTTTGTGGTTGTTCTTGAGATGGTGGAAGGCTTACTTGCAGTGGGTGAAAGGTTCCGTATAGAGGTCTGTCATCGGGGAAATGGTCGGCTCCGGGTGGTGGCTGTTGCTGGGTCAGGCTGGACATTTCTGTGCCGGAAGCCTCCGGCGGCGATGGTAATAGGTCCCCACCCGAGCTGGTCTGGCCCGAGGCCAGGGCCAAGGCCACAGGGAACCCGCAGGCCAGTGAAGTGGGTGCTAGGTTAATCTCGCAGGAGCCGTAAAAAAATACGTCCTATCAGTTCCGACCAGCGCTGACTAACAACTCAGTGACATATTTCTTCTTCCTCAAATCCTTTGTGGCGCTGATTGTGCTATGGCGACATTTTTGTTTTCGTCGATTTCTCTGTATTTTCCCCGTGAGCGCGTGCTGTCTGCATCGGGTACTACAGAGGGTGGCATCACCCTAAACTGAAGGACATTAGAGAGTTTTAGTAGATCGTTCCGATACCTCCGATACCCCCGATAACGATACTCTATATGTAAGCGCAAAGGCGGAGGCAGAGTATCGGGTATCGTTATAGGAGTCATCGGAACGATCTACTAAAACTCTCTAATGAGGCACCCTAGCACAAACAGTTCATATCAAGTAGGACACGCAGAACAGTCGGAACACTAGACGGTTGGAACACTGAACGCAACAAAAGAGTGTCAAAAGAGGAATGATGAAAATGAAATAAAAATTACAGGAAGATCTATTGGTGAATTCTTCGGGAACGCGTTAGCGTGACCCTTGGAAACGCTACACACGTCCCCATTTGGGAAACGCTAACGATGACCGCTTCACTTTCCTTCTTCTTTTTTTTTTGGCTTTCCCTTTCCTTTTTTATTTTTGCTAGCCCTTTTTGGCCTCGTTAGGGGGTCAGTGTTAGCGTTTACCATAAGGGGACGTGTGTGGCGTTTCCTAAGGGCCATGCTAACGAATTCCCCAATAATCCACCAAAGTATCTTGCTTTCTTCTTTCCGCCTCTTTTTTGTGCTCTGCCTGTCAGAGTACGTCGACGCCCTTGGATACGGTCATCCCTATCACTCGGGGAAAGAACCATATTCATACCACTCGTGGAAGGAACCGCATTCACATCAGTCGTGGAGTGAACCGCCATCCATCGTTTTAATTGCACACACACATCACAGCCCATGCACCGCTACTACAGAAACCCAGAGCGAAGAACAACCGTCGACAGCAGAGCGGCAACTGAGCACGGCCGCATTCCAGCGCGGCGTGGCGCAACATGTCCTATATAACAAAGCCGCACTGCTGAATAAGATAGCGTCATTAGAGAAGGCCAACGCTGGGCACAGATTGGACACAACGATTGCCTCAATGTTCGGCTCAAACTTGACTCGACGCCGAGCGCTGACGCAGCCCTCGTTTCCAATCTGCGTCCAGTGTTGGCCGTCTCTGATTAAGCCATCTCATTCAGCCCTACGGCTTTGTTATCTATGAGGTCCTTGCGCGGCGCCTCCTCCTCTCTGGCTCGGCGCCAGCTGTGCTCGTGACTTTGCCGAAAACGAAAGGACTCGTATTGACGAAAACCCGGCGGTGTCTGTCAGTTTGTCAGCGTTGGGGAGAGTGGGAGAGATTCACGCGTGTTCACGTCAGCGCTTCGGGTCCATGGGAGCGCCACACGTGACAACCGAAAAACGAAAGACACCGCCGGCTCTTCGTCAAAACGAGCGTTATAATGCTAACACGTTAAAAAGACCACACCGGTGGTGCTTTACGGATGATTCATTCATTGACTGCCACCAAACGCACTGCGGGTGAAAGCACATCTCTGCGGTCTTTTAGAGCGCAGCTCTTAGGCGCCCGTTTCCGGCTTGAGCGGCGTCGCCGTCGGCGTAACCGCGCGTTGCTAATGGGACGTTTCCCATAATGACGTCACGGGGGTTCCGCGCGTTGCGTTATGGGAAACGTTCCATGATGCAACGCGCGGGTCTCGCTCGTGACTCGCGCGTTGCATTATGAGATGTTCCCATAATGAAGTCACACGTGACGTCACGAGGGTCACTCGTGACGACACTCGTGACCCGCGCGTTGCATCATGGGACGTTTTTCATCATGATGTGAAGGTCACGACCTTAACGTTACCTTCACTTCACGAGGCCTTCATGAGTGACGTCATGAGGGGGAAGGCAGGGAGGGGGAGGAGGGCAAGAGGCATACCCTCCCCTCCTCCTCCTCAAGAGCTGCGCTCCAATTCGGCGTTACAGGGAGTTGTAAACATCTTTCACTTTTAGTTCCTTTATAAAGATTCACGTAGTTGGTTTCTGGTTCAAACTGCCTATCGGACTGTTCTGCGTGTGTTGCTGCTACAAACTGTGGTTTTAGAAAGTTTTGGTAGGATAAAATTCTCAATAATTCCAAAAACTCAAAATTTCTGGAATTCTTACCTGCCAAAACTTATTTAGAGTGTGTTTTCAGCCGCTGGCAAGCAAAAATCTGAAAATAGCCCAAAAGCAGCCACAGAGCCAACCACAGAATTTCGACGTAGCCCAATCTGGCAGTATACTGGCGAGGCTGGGGAGGAGGAAACATTTTTAAAGTGGAAGAGAAAGTAACAGGGCGGACAACGCATCTAACTCAGCTGATAATTTTATTCAGCCACCCTCCTTATATACAGAATTACAACCGCCACAGAACCACCGAACATCCTTTTTTTTAAAGGTTGCTCGCACAACCCCCACCTTAGATCAGAAAACAAAGTGAAACCACCTACAAAGCACAACCACATTTCTAAACTGATTAAAGTCACAAAAAAAAAAAAACAACGACAGACACATTTACAGTTATACCTTTGGTTTAGACGAAAAACTTCTCAACTCCTATCTAAAATTTAAAAAAAAAAAGTTCTGAATTAGACAGCCAAGGCTGCACCCTTGACTCATCACTTTACACACATGGTCTTTACAAGACAGTCTTGACTCACAAAGGAATGATCAACCCAACTTGTTTTTTCTACGACAAAAAGGGAGTCGACCGACAAACAAGACACTTAAAACTGCTTACGTGTAGGAATGCGAAACCATTCCTACACGAAGCGCATTCTTACAACAAGCAGCGCGCCACGTCTTTCGCACACGGGGCTCCGGCGGTGACATCACGCTTCCCCCACTGCGCAGGCGCGGCGAGTCCCGCCGGCCTCACGGCGGCTTCCGTGACATGATAAAATAGAAAGCGCGCAAAAAACAAGTACGAAAAAGGGAGGGCACGTACGAGACGACAGACAAGTGCTTACTCGCAACGGAAGCTTTATTCAAACTTGGGAAAACACGAAGATAGTTCCTTCCGCCGGCTGCACATGCGTCATTCAATTATACCCTACCCCCCCCCCCCCCCCCCCCCAAAGTGACGGGTGACTTATTTATTTATTTATTTATTTATTGTATTTTTCCGGTGCCCTATAAACAGCCCGTAGGCCTACATAAGGCCTGGTTCACACTTGCGAATCGGCGGGCGAATCTGCAAGAATTCGGCCGCCGGGCGTATACAGCGTCCACTGTGCATTGCCGCAGCCGATTCCGCTTCGGCGGCAGCGGATTAGCTGTAAGTGTGAACCAGGCCTAAGGGTGCACCGTTGACACTTACATGCAGTTTTGCATAAAAAGCATGCACGCAAACGCATGCATAATTTGAAGAAACCAAAAACGTGAAATATAAATGTAAATGAGAAAAAGTGCATAAAGTTGAAAACAACACTGTTTGCTAAAAAGACTGATACAAGAGAGCGTCACATTATAAAAGCATTAGCAGAGACCGCATACTAAAACTTTCCCGCAAAAAGATATCTACTTCGGGCGTGTTTGCGACATTTGACATGTTAAAATTATACTGGATACGTTCAATGGGTCTTAAGCTTTTTGGCTCAGAGGAACCGAAAACACGATGGGAACAAAGAGACCTGCCAGGTACAGCAATGAAAACGGATGAGGTTAGCTTGGGGCAATCAATAAAACCGTGGAGACATTTGTCTAAAAATAAAAAGTCTCGTGCCTGCCTCCTTTCGGAGAGGCAGTGCAGGTTTAAAATCTTCAACAATCGCTCATGGCTGAAATAAATTCGCCTGTTAAAATAACGATCGTAAAGCAGTCGAACAAACTTCTTCTGTACATTTTCAAGTTCATTCGAGTTTGTCTGGTTTAAACGATTCCAAACAACGCTGGAGAAATCCAGTTTAGACAGGATGAGGGATAGGTACAAATACAAAAAGCAAGAATATCCTCTAAAGTTTCGAGTCATTCTGGTTATCGCGCCCAAAGTACGGTAACATGTATTGCTCAAGTATGCCACCTGATCAGAGAATTTAAATTCACTGTCCAAGAAAACTCCTAGATCACGTACAACTGAAACGCGCTCAATCGAGCACTTGTTCAAAGTGTAGTCAAAGGTGTTAAAGAAATGTTTTCTCGCTCATCCCCAAAGTTTTGCAGTCATCCCCAAAGTTTTGATAAGAAAAGCCTCTAAAATCTCCCTCGCTCTCTACTCCTTAAATCGTGCTAAAATATTAGTGCTTTTAAAAACAGGAGCACATTCACACCTGCTGCAGCGGACTGCTAAGTGGCCAGACGGAGTGTTACGCAGAGAGTTGCAGTGCTCCCTCAGTCTATCATTAATACAACGCCCAGTCTGGCCCATGCACATGGGCCTTTATTATCACAAGACAGTGGAATGCAGTACATGACGCCGACTCGGCCGTTGACAAACTGATTTGCATGTTTCTTCCCACGTGTTTCTTTCCACGACCTTTTTCTTCTCTAACACGCGAACCTTCCTGCACAACTGCATCAATTTTTCTGGTGCGCTGAAAACAACTGGCACGTCATACCGCAGAGCGACGTTCTTTACATTATGGGAGACACCAGCATCCGTGACAAATCATCTGCGCTACTGTGCTTTTCTTTATGTTTTATTTCTGAGGCGCGTCCACTTTGACCTTGAGCGTCCCCGCCGGCTTCCGTGACGAAGCATCTGCGTGGCTGTGCTTTCCTTTGGGTTTTATTTCTGAGGCGCGTGCTTGATGACGTAGCTTTATGACCATCCTTCGGGGACAACGCCGACGCCGTTTTGCGTGGGACAAGTCAGGCTTTCGTCTTAAAAAACATTCAAACCAACTATAATAAAGAAAAAGAAACATTGATTGATAGAAAACGCACAAAGCTGCATGCTTCACCCAAACCTCGCAACCCGACTTCTAGTATACAGGCAAGACTACAAGGCGACAACCAAAACATTTGCAACTAAGGGACAACCAAAACATTAATTTTCTTTGAAGTACTACCAAGCTGCAAAGAGGCCTGACTGATCCAGTTTCCTGTTGTTTTTATCCGGATTGTCTATCTTACAACTCGCTTCATGTTATCTACCTCTTGGTGTACTGTGCGCGACCAGTGTGCACTACAATTATTGCATTCGTCCACGTGCTTAGCTAATTCCGAATTTGTAGCATTGTTCTTTACGTTTCTTCTGTGTTCCGTTAACTTGTCATTGATACACCTTGGATACCTTGGAGTTTGCCCTACGTACTTAAAACCAAAAGGCAAAGGTATCTCATAGATATATGGCTCCGTGTTTTCGGATAAATCCGAAAAACTCCGAAAAACACCCGCCGGTAAAATGTTTGTGAATTCGGATTTATCCGATAAACTCCGAATTGTTATGTGCCCATGCCATCCCCCCCCCCCCACCCACACACACAGCAAAAAAAAAATATATAATATATATATATATATATATATATGACACCATTATAAACTTTCAAGTCTCGGACCGTTTTCAAGAGGAGGTCTTACGGCTTGTCTCGTCAAGGTTGGTTCAGGGAAACAGGTCATCGTAACATTCGTGTCACGACAAAAGCCGCTCTTTTGGTTTCCAGTTTGGGCCATGGGATTTCGGATTTAAATAAAAAAAAAGGAGAGGGTATGTTTCTGGGGGTAACAGTGAAAGTTATGGACCATAAAGATTGTATAAAATAGGGAAGAGGGGCAGTTGAAACTTCTCTATTACATCCACTCCACCTCGCGCGGCCGCGGGATAGATTGATGGGATGACTACGAGCTTCCTTGCGGCTACCTCCGGCAGTTTATTGATTTTAAAGTATCGACGTTTATCGAAGCCACAATTGCGTGCGACTTTTGTCGTGGGACAAATTAGTATTGCCAATGACACCAACGCCAAATTCAACTGAAGAAATCTTAATTGATACAAGCGCGTTTTTTTTTTTATCTGGCATACGTTTGCATCCGGTTATTATTTATTATTTTTTAATAGGAAACACTGCGAAATCAATCTCCGAATTTAGGAGAATTGGGGATTTACGAAAAATAAACTCCGATAAACACCGAATTTTCGCTAAAAAATAAACTCCGAAAAACACCCTCCGAATTTCACGAAAAATAACTCCGAAAACACGTACGGAGCCCTACTCATAGACTACTTCATTTTCGTAGGAGACAGACTTCTCACAGTAGGCTTTTTTGCATTCCTTCGAACCTGCCTGAAATGGCGTGAGCCTACTTAAAAATCTGAACTGAAAACGGTGTCTACTCCAAACTGTTTCGCAATTGCTTTCAGATAATGTGATATTTTATGGCAGTACGGGATTACATGTCAAACTTGTTCTTTGATTTCTGCTCTCCTTCGCTTCTGTCTGCGATTGGTGGACATAATTGTCTTTTAATGAACTGATCATCATAACCGGTATTGCTCAAACTTTTCCACTGTCTTTCCAACGATTGAGTCATGAAATGAATACAAGACCTTTCTGTGCATTCCAGGTTAATGATTTAAATACTCCCGCCTTCACAGTCTTTGAATGGCCACTTGTTTTTTATAGCACTGCTCTTGAACTTTCTTTGCCATACTCCCAGCACAACCCTTCTTCAGTATGAATTAACAAGTCTAAAAACTGAAGGGCTACATGCTTAGGCCTTTCCACTGCGAACTGAAGCTCAGGTTCTGCTGATCTAATCAACGTTTCTAGGCTGTTTGAAAGACCTTTGCGAAAAGAGGAAATCGCTATGTCATCAACATATATTTTGTTGATGACATAAAGTGAACTAGAGGAGGCGTAGTGAACTCGGCGAGCGCTCACCGCTGCCGCACATCGTGTCGATGGCACGAAAAGGTGCCTCTAAAGCACTGGCAGCACGGGCCCCAGTGATGCACACGATGTCCCCCACTACGTCTCCGAAAAGGGCGACCCTGTAGCTTTATTTAGTGACACTAGGCGACCCCTATTGATGTTGAAGCCGCAAGCTGCACTTTTATTTCGTTGAGTTTGGTCGAAGCTTGGGGAGGGGCGTATGCACATCGGAGTAGGTCACACAACCTCGTCCCTAGGCTCACTTCCAGGCGGCGCAGCCTGTACCGCGAGCCACGCGCTCCTCTGTTCGTATTTCATTTTCCCCGGATAGCACTTCCATACCTTCATACTTCTCAGAATAAAAGAAAAAGTTTTCTAATGGGCAAATAAATGAAGCTGATAACCACTGCAAATGTTTGTTCCCCCCGGTCTCTTGAGAATGTATGGCATTTTGTGAGGGTTTGTGGTTTGTTTTGACAACATTCACGCATACGGTCGCACTCGGTCATACTACAAGGTTGTATGACTACGATCACTCACCTCTCTTTACAATTTTCTGTCTTCCAGTGACGTCAGACCACCTGACATAATTTTATAGTATAGCCATGTGGTTTCTCATTTGCATCCTTACTCTACTGTTGCCCTTTTGAATATTTTGAATTACGTCAAGTAACGTAATCTGGTCATACTATATAACGTCATGCGATTATCCACAAGCTGCCCGCTATGGGCATAGCTGAGCATGTCTACATTAGGATGTCTCCACTTGGAAGAGTGATGCAACGTCGAGCTCCTGAATATGTCCTGGATTCAATCCCTGCTAGATGACGTTAGAAGCGTTTTTTTTCCTTTTTTATGTGTTATTCTGTTTAGATTTTTTCCTGCAATTCATGTTGCATATGTCGTGACTTTTTCTTCTTCTTTAGGAGGTGTTATTTTACTTCTCCTCGGAGACCCCAGCCCTTCAACCCATTATCTGTTAAAACTACCCGGTGTCTCAAATAGCGGCCAAGCTCTTTAAATTGACCGCAAAAATCGGCTTCTTAACCTTTCGCGCTACGATTTTGTGCCGCGTTGTGTGGTGTTACGACTGGCTTCCTTGGCTTCGTCCTGGAGTTGGCCTTCACCTGTCACCAACGGCACTAGACAGTCACGTTCAGATTCCCGAGATCGGCCCTTGAGTCATCGGGCCGGCAGTGGCTTTCGAGGAGGGCTCCAAACACAAAAACACCATCTTCCCGAGGGGAACCATGGGGTGATGCGGAGCATCGTGTTGTTTCCGAGGAAAGAGTCAGTTGCGTGCTGACGTCGAGAGATGGCGCCACCGACTGCCCTAGCGTAACCCCCTACGCAAGCCTTCGTCGCGGCTCGCGGCAGAAAAACTTGGAACGCTCGCCGTTTATTTTTTTTTTTTCACACTTGAAGGAGAGGAGACTAGAGGAGGAGTTGCGCGTGCGCGCGCGGTGTGAGGAGAAGCGAACGCACGCGCAGTGCACGCAGCTGGTAGAGAGAGCGAGCGGAGAGAGTAACGCGCAGCTGTTGGAGAGAGGGAAGGAGGAGAGTTGCGCGTGCGTAGTGCGAGCGCGGACTACGACGCCAAGGCCGCGGGACATAGGCCCGAGCAAGAGATGCTCCGCATCTAAAATATGAAACAAAAAGAGAGGCCTTCGTTTGCTGCCAAAAAGATCAAAAGGTTAAGCACCCCCCCCCCCCCCCCCCTCTGCTCACTAAAAGGCTGTTTGCTCCTCTACAGCGTTCACTCTAGTAAAGTGGAAGGGTAGAGGCTTCTGCTATTTTTAGCCTGCAACGGACCATATGTAAAGTCCGTTGCTCCTAATGCTAGCGAGCACCTTGAGAGTCTGCTCCAAGTTCCAACGGGTCCCTATCGTTTCGTCGACACAAACGTTTCATTGCCACTCCTTACGCGAACTGCACGCTGTAGGGACATTTCGTCACTCATATATCACGTTAACCCAACGCGAAGCGGCCTGCATTCAGGTCGCTTTGCGGCGACAGTCTGTGGCGGGTTATTACAAAAATGATGACCTACCTAGCCGACCCGTACACGCCGCTTTGCAACAACAAACTTATGCAGCTTATTAAAAAAAAAAAAGCTAATTTGAGTTGTTGGTGAAACGATCTGTCAATGAAGCGTTGTTCGATGAACTGATTGCCACCGAGTTCGGACAGATGCCAACTATGAACTCTGTGACAAGCTCACCGTCTGCAATGCTTCAGGGGCCTACTGCATGTCTGGAAGCTATGCCCCTCAAGGATGACTGCCAGTGGTCTCACCGTCTCCTGCTCGATCCAGATCCTCTGCTGAAACAAGAATCCTCCAGGGCCATGCATCTTCATCTCCGACTGGGACAGCTCTTGACAACCACAAAGCACATTGCTACCTTGGTGGTTACGATACCATGGTTAGCTCAAATTGAATCCTTCAGTTACATACGCAACTCCTGCCGATTTCCACAGAATGGTTAGCATCAAGGTGGGGGATCGAAAGTGCATTCATGACCTGCAGCTTGAAGCCCATGGTGCGCAAGCTAATTCTGAAGAATGCAGACACCGTGGACTCAATCTTCACCCCTGCCTGTTTCGATCTGGATGAGCACTGTACCAGTTTGTGGTGGTGTATCACCACCACTTAATGCATGTTAAAGAGCTTAGGCTTGCAGTGGTACTGCACTGGCTAAATTTCTCACCTACAGTGGAGAAGATGCCCATTGGGGTTCACTAAGTTGCCGCTGTCTAAACAAACACAAAACATGCTTAGTTTTTAGGCCTCAAGGTCATTGATTGTTCACATGTAGAAAACTATGCTTGTTCAGCAAATAACATTTGAAGATTGTAAAGTGAGCTCAGCATTTTATTAACAGAAGCAATCAACTTGTCTGCACACATGTGAGTAACTTCCTTTACACAGACTGATAGACCTAGAAACAGCTAGAAAAGGGTAGGTACAACATTCATGACATATGTCTAGCTGCGATTCCAGTTGGTCCCAGTTGAACAGAGCACATTTTAACATTAAGATACACAATACTTACTAAAAATGTGCCGACAAGGGCTAGCTAGTGACAATCCCCTATAATAATCACCAAATGAAAATGAAAATGAAAGAAAAAGGTGCTAGCATAATCACATCACCTTACCTCAGATAGGGGCACACTTGGACTTGCCCAAAATAGTACACATTTGCTCTATAATGCACAAAAGGAACAACTACAGGTCCCAGACCACTCGACACGGTACACCATCAGACATCTAGAAAGATCCAGATGGGAGCATGCCGCCACAGAGGCTAAAAAAGCAGTCCACTTCGAAACACCCAGAAGCATCCACAAAAACATGCATCCAATTATCAATGGACCAGAGTAAAAATTCAGCTCAGAGCACACAGGTGACTCGGATTCCCGAAACAAATAATTCAAACAAAACTAGTGTGGCTAGTCGACCTATCGGGAAAATCCCAGGAGATCTCGTGGCAAAGGGAACTGTGGGACTGTCCTGATATATGCTCATGCCGACTCGAACGCTTCATACATTCTGGAAGCAGCACAACTCCTTTTCTTATCATCAGGAGCTCAAAACATACAAAACAATAAAGCAAATACAAAAGAGGGTTATCAGATTCTCTGCTTTGCTTTACTTCTGCCTTCTTCACATTCAGAAATCATCAACAAAGTCTTCGATTCCCGGATAATCTCGCGTGCCGTACATCGGAATTTTGCAATGCGTCAAACAGATTGGGGGAGAGGGGGGGGAACCGCGCATTTCTGGGAAAGTCACTTTTTTCCGTTTACCCTCGTCCTCAACCACATAGCTTACATGCTCGGAATGGCAGGACAAATAGAGCGAGTCATTGCTACCCGGAAAGAACAGGAAGATATAGAAAAGGCAAAAACAAGAGACAACCAACAGCCCTGATAAAAACGTGAACACCTTCCAGTCGCCTGGAGCGGGCAAAACAATGTCTTCCTCCCCGTCAGAAGTTCCACAATTCAAGGTGGCGACGACTACGCGGAAAAACGAGCATTCCCAGCCGTCGTGGTTCACTCTGCGGTGCTCGAAATGACGACCAAACACGGCAAACCGGTGACGAGGACGCGCGAGTCACCGTAAACCGGCACCCGAACGTTCTCGCTCAGTCCGTTTCCGGATGCAAGTGTTTGCGGCGGTGTACCCTGAGGTGATGGGTGCGTGAGAACCGCTGGCCGCACTCGGGACAGTAGAAAGGCCGCTCGCCCGAGTGCCACATGGTGTGACGGTTCAAGTCGCCCCGGTGCACAAACGACTGGGGGCACAGGGGACACTGGTACGGGCGCTCTCCATTGTGGCAGCGTTCGTGCACCTTGAGCACGCTCGCGTACCGGGCCACGTAGCTGCACGAGGAGCAGGGGTGGCCTCTCGTCCTGCGCGCTGCCACATTCGCCGTCGAAATCGAAAAGGGGTCGGTTCCTGCAAGCGCCGAAAGCAACGGAAAGAAATTAGAACCAAAGGCTGTTCTTCACTGCCCTCCTTCGAGTCAAAAGTCAAATTTCAGGGTTTTACGTGCCAAAGCAACGAGGGGCAGTGGGGGCAATAAATAAGCCTCCATTATAGTAATGGGAGAATTCAGCTTGTTGGGACAGAGACACTGCATCAAAACAGCGCACAACCAGAGAGGAAGAGAACACATAGAATAGACGAGAGCCTCCATTAGGATGCGGGGTCACCATGGGCCGGGGTTCGAAGCAACTACCTCAGGATCTGTAGGCCGGCGCTTTGCCGCGGAGTTACCAAGGCGGCTTCGCTTCCCACTGCTATAGTCGCAGACAGGTCTAAAAAGGCAGGAAGGTCCTTCAGTTGTCCCGCCTCCAACGCAAAGCTCCCGCCTTTGACGACGCTTCAATGTCTTCTGCAAGCGCCGAGTGCGCACGTGCAGCCAATGCACGGCAAGATATGCTCTGCCACTCTCTTCCCATCGGCGACCATAGTATGCGTCCTTTGATACAAGCTAGCAGACAAACTGGGTCCAACGTTTGAGTGCATTTGGGAGCGACATTAAACACCGTCTTTTAGACACTCCAGGGTCTGTAAATAATCTATCCAGTAGCCACAGAAGCATTTTTTAGTGCGTCACTCTAATGTGCAATTGTTTGTGGCGTTCTTGGGTCCTTGGGTCTGCGGAAATATATGTCGGAGTTCGACGCCGCTTGCTGCAACTCGAAGTCAAGACATCATCTGAAGACTGCATCTTCTTTACGCCCAAATCGCCCAATCTTCCTAAAAAAAAGAAAAGAAAATTAGTTTGTTTTTATTTTAGTTTATTAGAGGTATTATGCTACACATTACTGCCACAGTGTGATACGATGCTAGCTGGATGACTGCATGCTCACCAGGCCTCGTTCTATTTACATGCACCGGTGCAGAAAAGTCTAGGGCGGTGTTCTGGTCGTGTATCTCGATGCAAAAACCGGAAGTACAGCGTCCTACACTTTTCTGCACGGGTGCAAGTAAACCGAACAAGCCTACATTTGGCTTTGTGCTTGTCTGTCCTGTTTTTCCTCCGCCCCTGGGTTACCATGTTAGTATTAAACCAACTCGCCTGCGCACTTAATTGCTTTAGCTTCAATACATTTAAACAGGTTTGTGCACTTTGCCACCAAAACTTAACCGCTTGCAAACAACAAAGGTACGTCACACAAGAGGAGATACCTAAGCACTTTCCCTGAAAGCACTTTGATGACACCCTGTATAACCTAAGGAAAGAGGACATGTCATGTAATCAGGCTAAGGACTTGTCATGTAATCATGCAGACGGGATGACAAAGGAATAAATCAGTTAATGGATGTCATTTACACCGCAACACACTAAGTACTGCGCTTTACCGCAACACAGCATTTGAGAGTACCTCCTGCCGCTAGCTTCAACTGTCTAATACGCATGCATGCAAAACACAACAGTGCTAAAGTAAACAGCTTTCGTTGGTCACATAGGCGACAAGAAACTGCAGAATCGAACTGTGAAGCACATCAACAAAGGAAAGCGAATCACAAGCAATATAACACAACTGCAAGGCATTCTGGCGCAGACTGTGCCGTAGAACGTTTTCTAACTGGAACCTTCGCTCGCGGACGCCCGAGAAAGAAGGAAATGAAATGATCACATAGCTTCAGGCGATTTGTCAACAACCAAGCAGGCATAATATGCGCGTTTCTATCTCAACTACACGCACTTTCCACAGCTTGATTTAGTTCAACGAACACACTTGAATCAGAAAAACAGGCATCACATCTACAATACGCCTAATACGCTTAATCCGACTAATCCAAATCCCACGAACGAACAGTAAACAGAAACCACAAAGATTAAAAAAGACGTTTTACTTAGTAACGATGACGATGCGCCCAATGCGCCCGACGCGAATATCACCAAATGTTTGTAAAGAGTATGTTTTTATTCCAGATATATTTATTATGCTAAGACAACGTAGCTCCTTTTATACACACTATTATTTTTTATACCATTTATATTACAATATCTAAAATATTGCCCTCTCAATTATCTCACCGGCTTACATAATCAAACACTAGAGACACAAGCAACATTGGAAAAGTGCCAAGCGGCTTCATGATCGGAAGAGCTGTCAAGAATGGAGATCTCTTATCGGCAGAGGGAATGTTTACAAGTCATCAAAACGACCACATTCGCCGTAACTACAAAAGCCGTCGATTTTAGTCTCGTTCGTCTCGTGTGCAGCGTGATCTACAAGCTCGACTGAAAGTGCGGAAACCGAGCCGACTGTGAACGTGCCAATTTTGCGGATGAACACTGGCGAGCATCCCGCCCTTGGCCGTCGTCGGAACGCAAGATTTTGATTTGACATAACTTGATTGTAGGAAAATAGAAGCTACCTGTTACCCGCGCGTATTCCAGGTTTAAGAAACACGGCATTTGAAGATTTCGATCTCTATATAAGTATATCTCTTTTTTGTGCTAAATTCGCGCCAAGTTTTCGGGTTCCTGGGCACTTGAGATGCTTGATTGACGTGTTTATGCCGTCGTGTGTTGAACTGCGCGAAATGTGCTTCATTGCGTTTTCCTTTCTGTTCTATTTTATAGAAGACTTGTCCATGTCGGCCCAACAAGTACCGGATATGCGAGTTTGACGCATCAGCGCGATCGGCGACCAAGAATCCGAAGACCGATTTGTGCTTCTGAAACGTCCACCATTGTTGAACTTGCGGATAAACCAAGACGCCGTGTGAATCGTTGTTGCTTTATTCTACCGAAGTTTATCCTTAGATGCTTGATGTATATATTTTGCGCAGCTTCTCTGATATCTCAGACAGGATTGTGTTCATGGTTTCTATTTTTTTCCCCCGTGTTTTGTTCCCAACTGCGATGAATCACTGGATCTCTCCAGAGCATGGAATCCGACACAAACCAGCAGCGCCGAAAACGGTTGATAGCGCTCATTTCTGTAAATTCACCATGTTTACAGTAGGTACCCTTACCTCTGACCTCTGTTGGCCTTTTCCCAGCACTTCATAGCAAACATGCAGCTAAAGCTATGGGCTTTGACCACCAAGTGCCATCAATCGTGCAGAACTCTAATATTATTTGTTGCAGTGTAGTAGAAACTACATGCTCTTTAGACTGACCAACTGTCATGCTTGTGCCCTTTTTGCAACATCAGAGTATAAACATTGTGGAGGTAAGAATGATCGCTGCAAGCAGTGAGTTCATTGACAAGGTAGCAATGTATTTGCATACTACTCTCGAGGCATGGCGCACAATGTTTGCTATACTCTCTTTCACTTTAAAGGGGCACTAACGTGCTTTTCGAGATCCTCGTTTTATGGTCGTAACTCAGTCTACGAGCTCTAAACATCCTGAAATAATACAAATTACATTCACGCACGGCCGATTTGTGTATATTAAAAAACATAAAAGATCCCAACACGTACCGTTGGCGCAGAACGACAGATGGCGCAGCAACTCGCGAGCGATGGGTTCCCACGTGGACGAGCGGCCGACCAGTCCCGTACGTCCACGTGGGATCCCATCACTCGAGAGTGTCTGACGAGCACCGTCTGTCGTTCAGCTATATTCAGCAAGGTTTGGTAGTGCCATCAGTCGTTCTGCTCCAACGGTAAGTGTCGAAATCTTTGATTGCTTTTTTAACACAAAAATCGGCCACGCATGAATGTAATTTCGGGTATTTTAGGACGATTAGAGCTCGTAGATTGAGTTACAACAATGAAACGAGGATCTAAAAAAGCACT
The DNA here is from genome assembly GCA_037355805.1 of Ixodes ricinus. Classification (NCBI taxonomy): domain Eukaryota; kingdom Metazoa; phylum Arthropoda; class Arachnida; order Ixodida; family Ixodidae; genus Ixodes; species Ixodes ricinus. The sequence goes on along the minus strand of JAZHYW010033082.1, from coordinate 47,615 downwards.
TTAGTGCCCCTTGAAGCTAGACATTCTTTACTTGCAGACTAGTTGGTTGCAGCATTCAGCTTCACACTACTGATATAGATGTCGATTTCTTCGCAACCTTAAATGACCATCCACACCAAATGCCTACAGACATCTAAATTGATTCTGGAAACCATTACGCGAAAGCGTTTAGCAATTTCAATGATGGCACCGCCTCACACTGGCGGCTACGGTCGGCGACAGGTTAAGGACCGAGTAGATGCTTCGTCTTGAGCACAACCATCCTGATTTTGGCAGCATGTCATCGCATGTGCGGCCAAAGCCCAGACGAAAGCAATGCGTGTGTGCTGAAGTTGGAGAATCTACCATTTTTCTTAACCTGTCCCCGACTGGTTACCATTCGCAGGGTGGCAAAAGCTTGGAGCTTTGACCACCCTGCAGATGTCCAGTGGCCGTCCAGTTTTCCGATTGCTCACAGACCTCTCCCCATTGATCATTTACAGGTGACTCGCTGTCGATGTCCTTCCAGCTTGTCTCCGGTGGTAAGAACCCTCGATTTGAGAATATGCGCTACTCGGAGTCACGCAATTTTCGCCGCATGAATTCGCTGAGAGCCTTTTTTTTCCCCTTTCAGCCCTAGTATCCAGAGGCAGGGGCCGGAGTCGCGGAGGGATCGGTTGGAACACCGGGGGCGTGCACGTCTGCGAGACCTGCGGAAAGTCCTTCAGCAGCCTCGGCAACATGCGCAAGCACGCCCTCATCCACACGGGGCTCAAGCCCTACCAGTGCCCGCAGTGTGGCAGGAGGTTCCTCCTCAAGCACCACCTGCAGAAGCACCTGGGCACCGTGCATGCGCGCGTGGCGTGATGGCGCCGCCGTCTCTCGACGCTTTAGCTCGCTTGTGTAGATTGCGCCGGCATTATGCGACACGCAAAAAAAGACTGTCCTTTCTCTCTCTCTTAGCTGATGTTGACCTTCTGGGCTCTCCCTTTGTTTCCTCCGTGTGTGTGCACTCATCCCTGGTGTATTTTGTAGGGAATGCAGACGTGGCAAACAGAATGCTGTGCACGCAGGGCTTCCCTTACTACGACGGTGTGTATATTTGCAGTCTTTCTTCTTCTATAGGGGAAATGGGACTCATTACTTTGCATATGTTGTGGCAGCTCCTTGGGCTTTCAGCTTAGCTGTTTCTGCTCGACGGTTTAGAGGTTCTGCTTTGTTCATTTTTAGGTGACATGTGGTCAGTCTCACGTTACTTTCAAAAAATGATGCTGGTAGGTCCCAGGACGAAAAGCTACGAACCGGCGACTTAATGGACTACTTCCATGAATTCTGTCGCCGTGTGCATTGCATTCTGGGAACCTGTGGGCCAGGAGCGGAGCGTGTGCGGTTCTTGCTTCTCACCGATTCCCGCGATGAATAACGTGGCAATTTGCCGTGATAGGGCGCTTCGAGTTTTGAAATAAGTGTTGGATGAGAGGACGAGAAAAACAGATGCAGCAGTTAGATACACAATCGATACCTTTTCCCCCCTTTTTTCTTTTTATGACTAGAAAGTGTGTTTCAGACTACCAGTCTGACTACGTGAACATACTCGTGTGCAACACTTACCAAGTTTTCTGTTCAGCGGTAACTTGTACGAGTAAATTGTGCGGCAAAGCACTATTGGCGACTTCTGCGGAATCGACGGCACCTAGCGGCTAGACCAGAAAGCTGTCACGGCAGGTTTGCTCGCAAACTATCCGGAGCCGGTCAGATTTTCAGCACCTGTCAATCTAAAAACAAAACCAAAAAAGTAGGCAAAAGAAAAAAAATTGCATGAAAGTTGTTGATAATGTTGCATGAGGGGCACTTGTACATGCATTCATAATTGCCTGCATGTTGTTTCTCGACTGCTTTGAAACCGCCTCTCTAAGAGGGTTGAAGCATCTATATACCAATCTTTGTTGCTAGCATAGAAGCTGCTGGGCTTACTACTACCTATAGCTAATTAATAAGCTATGCTAGAGTATCAACATTTCCTTCCCCAATTATCTTGTGGATGCTGCCATCTTGTTGCCTAGTGTACAGCAGGCACAATAGACCGATCTCACCAGCCAGTTTGACTATGCCACCGCTGCCTCAATGTATCGAGGGAACTTTAGTCTTTCTGCACGTGCGACAACCCCGCTGGAGCTCTGTGCGTGCCGAGCACGATACGGCACGAGCCCTCACATGCACGTCCGTCTGCCTTCTGTGAGCTAAAGTTATCGTGGCATCACGCATGCGCCGAACGCTTAGTGAGATCGGTCTATTGCTGATAGTTATAGTTAAAAATGTGACTTCCCGAGCTGTAGGTATGCTGTCGGGAAGATTGGGTAATACATTTTTTTTCTGTTGTGGACCGTTTTAGCGTTTCTGGAGGACAGATGTGCGTTTCCCGCAATTTAGAAAGCTGAATAACTGGCAACAATGATTTTAAACAACAAGGTCGCCAAACTGTAGTTGTTGCGAAGAGTAACTTGTTTAGTGATTCTACTACAACCTATTCTTGCTTCAAGTATACATACAACGGAAGCAAAAAATTCAAAGCCTTTTCAATTTCCGCTTGTTGCAGTTCCCCCCTCAACTTCTTCCTGCCTGGAACAGACGACGAACTGTCGTCTGCTGCCCTCGAGTCGTCTGCCGACCTGGCCGCTAGCAGACGACGCAGGAGTAGCCACAGCGACCCGCCGAAGAACAAAGTGTTCCCCTGCACAATCTGCGGGCGCAAGTTCAACCTCAAGTGCAATCTGAACCGGCACAACCTCGTGCACACGGGCGTTCGAAACTACGGCTGCGAGGTGTGTGGACAACGCTTTGTGTTGCGGCAACACCTCAAGAAGCACCTCGAGAGGCACGCCAAGGGGTTCTGAAACTTCGGGCACTTCGTCTGCAATGTGCTAGTGATGCAAAGCTATTGGCCCGTCTACGCGCAGCAGTAAAACTAAGCCGGCACACCACTTGCGCATCAACAAACGAGATATGAAGAAACGGTCCAGGCAGTTGTTAGCAAACCAATTGTTTTTATGGCTGCTTGCTAACGAACTAGCAGACATCTGTCGAGACAGTAAGCTATAAGCATCGAATTTATTTTACAAAACGACCCCCTCATCCCCCCCCTCCCCTCTTTCGTGTGTAACATGGTACTTGTTTAACAGGGGAAAGTCAAAATGATCTGGCGATCATTGCAAAGTAGACCAACACATACCACTGGCATAGCGACTACACCTTCACCTAGAAACGCTTCATAGAATGCTGTACAACATGGGTTCTCAAACAAACTTCGTCAACCTCTCGCCATATCGAACACAATCAGCAGTAACTTTACACTTTGTTCAGGCACAAAAAAAAAAATGTTGCAGGTATATCTTGTATATCTTGCTATGCAGCCAAAGTTTGACAGATGAACATTAAAATTACCTTGCAGAAAACAAGTGTAGGTTCCTTTTTAGCACTCTGTGGGGTGTTAAAGTAGACGTTTTTTAAACGGTCCGTACAAGAGCTTTTGGCGATTTTCGGGTCTCCCTTTCAAAAGAGAACCTAAAAGAACAACGACTCCTTCTGGTGAATCTCAAATATGCAAACGCATAACTAGCACTGGTCATTATCTTGCACTAAGTGCACATGTTCACCAGTTTCCTAATTCAAGGGATTACAAGTTACTGGGACAATTAAGGTATGCAATATGTAATGGCTGCTACGCGAAACGCGGCGAAACACAGCGAACGCGAACAAGCAGTACAAGTACGAGAAGTCGGCTTCCCATAACCAAAGTTTGAGGACCCGTGATCTATAGCATTTACAAACACTTTCATTTTTTGCGACAGCTGTACAAAAAAGGAGGTGAAAGCTGGCGCAATACTCCAAAGAGAGCACGGTCAGGCTTCCCGCAGGTCGGTCGCAGCCCAACCTCGGCTGCATGGAAAATCATTGGTAGTTCTGGTAGGCATCTAAATTAACCAATAGTTTTGCATCACTATCTCAAAGTGCTACTGCCTTCGTGGTGGTGCTTCACAGCCGCCGTTTGCGGGCTCCCCTTCAGGACTTGAGTTTCACTGGCCGCAGAAAAAAAGTGGGGTGAAAACAGTCTCATTTCATTTAAGTTCATCTTCATGTAGCATGTTGCAACAAGTTGCATGCCAGAGCCGTCAAGTGTTCCCTGCATTTACATTCGAGGATCACGCTCAATGCAGTGAACGTTGCTAGGGCTCTTCAGGTGTCATAGTTTTGTAACATCTGAATATTCCCTTTACGCCTCTAGTGAAGACAATGCGTATAGTTGGCGGCAGGTGAAAAAAGGAAAGACGTTTACAACACCCTGTAACGCCGAATTAGAGCGCAGCTCTTGAGGAGGAGGAGGAAAGGGTACTGAGGGGAGGGTTCACCTCCTCATCTTCCCTGCTGCTCCCTCCCTCCTCCTCCTTGTCTTTCACTTCCTCCCTCTTCTCCTCCTCCTTCCCCTCCCTCTTCTCCTCCTCATCCCTCCTCTTCCCCTCTATCGTCCTCCTTTTCCCCTCTCCCCCTACCCTCCTCCTCCTCCTGCCCGTGCGGTGCATCGTGGGACATGTCCCATGATGCACCGCGATACGGCGATGGTGACGCCGCTCAAGCCAGAAACGGGCGCCTAAGAGCTGCGCTCTAAAACCCAGCAGACGCTCTGCATCGAGTACAAGCTTTCCGCCCTTCGTAACACGTTGCGCACGCAGCCAATGAGTGCATGCTTGAACAGAGCATCTACTGGGTCCTTAACTTGTCACAAACTATAGTAGTAGTACTTTACAAGTAGCAAGGCATTGGCAAGTTTACATTTGACCATTTTTGGTAGAGGTGCTATTCTGGATTCGGGCATCGGATCGGGCCGCTTCTAATGTTGTCGTTTTCGCACATCTCCGAAGGGAATTTCACACTTTTCGTTGCGGAGCCCCCAGCAACCATTCAAAACTCCGCATATGAAGCCTTCACTGCATTGCGTGCAAGCCCCAAAAACCAGTCGTTTCCATTTTTATTTGCTGGGAGGAGCAGCCATTGCATTGACGGGTAGCTCTATTGTTCCGACGTTCTGGCAGACGCTGTATGCATCGTTTCACTCATCCAGTTCCCTCCAGCTGCACTCGGTAGGCTCTGGCAGTCTACTTCAGCAGACTCTGGACTGTGTCCCCCAAGCATAAACTCGGATTCGAGATTCCTTTCCTTGAAACAGCACATCCTGGACCCTCGTGGTTCCACGGCTTCCACTAGATCCAATCGATACGTGACTTGCACGTGTAGTCATTGCGCCATGCTGGTGATCGTTCCTGCTGGTCTCTGCAGAGGGTGCACAACGTATTCTGCAGAAGGTACACGCCCAGCAGCAAGGTGACCACAACGGTTCCCGATGAGGCATCGGTGCAAGCCATGTATTGACGAATCCACGGTTATTTTGCATGTACTCGGCAGTGGTTTCAATGCCATATACTTCATCTCGCAAATCTCTACAGTGCAGATAAAGACTGGGGCATGCGAGCCTTGCCAAGCAGAATGCTTTGTTTTTAAGAGAAATTGCGCATAGCAGGTACTTTCCAAAACCATTCATTCTTGCCCAAGTCTTTGTCAACACTGGGCGCGCTCAATTTGCCTGCACCAGCCTACACCGGAGTAGAAAAGTGCGGGGCAGCATACTTCCGGTTTGTGTTTTAAGGTAGGCTGCACTTGAATACGACGGTGTGCACAGTGTGTAGCTGGTACAGGAAATGTAGGCACATCGAACGAGCCTACTGTCAATGTTTGCAAAATGGGGTACATGAGGCATACCTAAGCAAAAGCAAGTGTAATGCCGGTCATTGCGCATGCCTCGAAAAATGCGGCAATGCTGGGAGACATTTTCTAGAGCAGAGGCCAGGTCTTGGAAGACAATTCTGTTGCATTTGTAGCCAACTTTCCAGGGCGGAGGTTCTAGGCAGGGAAGCAGTCGTGGTGTTGCGACCCGTGAAACCCAAAGCGGCACAAACGGGCATTTCGGTGTCCTGGTTCGTTTCGGCTGGTAGCTACGACGTATACGGGGAGCGGGTGTTTTGTGGTCGCACATTCTGTCGGTTCGGGCTCTACGGTTTTTGGGACACTCCCAAAGCCACGTGCATACTCTTCTCTTCCTAGTTCGGTATCCCACCAATAAAGCAGCATGTGTACACTGGTGTCGTCTGTTGGTGTCACTTACTACCTGTGTTTTGTCCACTGAAATAGGAAAACTGATCCATGGCTTTGGTTCAGTGGCCCACCTCAACAGGAATGTTCGTATTTAAATTTCACCAACTTGATGATCCTTTTTCCAGTAAGCCTCTGTGAATGCATACATGGCCTTGCTTCCCGCTGTTGCCTTTTTCGGAGAGCACTGTGTCCCACGATCAACATTGTCAGCAGCTATCTGCACATATTTCACTTTTCTTGACGATTACTCTTTTTTGATATGGGTATAGTAGATGGCATAGAAGGCAATGGAAAGTGATACAATGGCAGGATGCCAATGCGTCCCCACCGATCGAGACACATTTTGCTGCCACTCGTTTGTAGTTTGCAGACAACCCCCCCCCCCCCCCCAAAGCTTCGTTACTCAGAAAGGTCCTTAAAGCGGCATTCTCAGGAGCGAGGAATTTGTCGGGTGTTTCTGCAAAGCGTAGACCACGTGACAAACGTCTCTCGCTTTTGCACCGACGTGGTGACATAAGCTCCGCAGTGGATTGTCGAAGGGGATGCTTGGATGGTACAAACATTCCCAGTTTAGAAGAGGATCTGTCCACTTTCAGACATTTTGTCGCTAAAAGCTCGGGTGCCAAATAAAGAAGCTGTACCTCGTTCATGCGAACAACAAAGCCCGCTGCAGACGTCACACACGTCCTTCCGCACATTTCTCGGCACTAATACCGATTACTGAGGCGACGTAGTAGCAGACCGAAAGTGACGCTCCTGTCATTTTGGAACTCCTATACCAAGGAGGAGACGTCGATGGATACCACTCTTCTAATTTTTGCCTCCCTCGTGGCGCTCGTCGAGCGAGCGACAGTGGTTACGTCAAAACTACCGGCACGGCACCGAGGGTCAGACGTCCGAGTAGGATGCACGCACTTGCGGTTTTATCCGTCCCCGGGGGCCTCCAGGTGGTGCAGCATGTATCCAAGGCCACATTAAAGAATTAAAAAAGGCGCGAACAGGACGAAGGACAAGAGGGGACGTAGACAAAGCACCGACTCTCAACTGAACTTTATTAAAAAGCAACAAATAAAAATCACCGTGAATAAATAAGAAACAATTCTTATCACGTTGTCATGCACTATGACTGTCAAACAGGGTGGTGCACGAAAGCACCCGATGTCAAAAACACCGTATCAAACGCACCCGCGGCAGACGCCCTGGCCTTTTTGCACCGTTTTCAAAAGCCCCAGTTTCAGAAGCCCATGACGCGAATCCCCCGTGTCAGGTGGCCGGGTCCTCAGCGCTAGGGCGGAGCATTGTTTGTAACTACGAGACGGTAAGTGTGCAGGCGAGCTTGTGTAACAATCATGCCGTACGCGGGACTGAAGTAAGGAATAATTGGATAAAGCTTCCCGTTCTTCAGGCGTATACACTATACATATTCACATCTTGAAACGTTGCAAGTGAGAACAAACGGGAAATATCAGTCACAGGCAAAAAATTTGAAGTTACAGTTTTTATGAATAAGCAGTGAACCAAAGCTTTTGTCAACCCTGTAACACACTCGAATTCACAGTTCCGACGGCTGTCAAAACTGCTAACCCGCAGCCCATGGCACCACACTTATTACATATACAGCACCAAACACAACTTCCATTCTTACGTCGTCCTAAAAATATTTGTATACATTCAAAGTCTATAATTCGACGTCTGAGCATACCGTTATGACAGCAGGGTGCATCGCTGGTTATGCAGATTTATGCAATTGGTCACTTGTAGTACGTCATTCTAAGCTTTTCTGCGGTTCATGTTAACCTTGTTTTGCTGTTTCTTTCACTTAAAAGAGCCTTTGTAGACTCTCAACGGATTAGGTAAAGATATAGAACAATGCTGGTTGAAGCACGAAGAGGATGGGACAGGGGCAGCGAGGACGGGGCTTTTGGCACTTTGGGAATACGGGACAGGGGTAATTGAACGCAGGGTTTTCGAAACGTATAGCTAATGACGCGGGGCTTTTGCGACGGAGAGTCTGCAGACGGGGCAATCGTGCTACGCCCGTCAAACGTGCCCCCAGGAACGCCAGTTCATTATCAAGCGGAGCGATTGAGGGCGCTCTTACGCACACGTCATTTCCGCATCGAGATATGTGGTACACCTCGGCAATTTCCCTCGTTGTTTGCTGTCTATACCCTCCCCCCAGGATGACTGTCTTTTAACATCGGTTCGCACCCCCATCTGTCCATGAATAGCGAGATTGCCCGAGGGCGATGACCTCATTGAGAGCGCGTGCTCTCTTAGCCTATCATTTATACATCGCCCTGTCTGGCCGATGTACACTCCGTTACATGACAGGGGTATCTGATAAACCACACCCTCCCCACACTGTAGAAACTGTTTTCTGCGTTTCTTTGGACACGCGAGACTCATCTGTTTACCACAATCTACTCTCGCACATAACCTTCCAAACTTCAATGGGGCTGAAAACGCCACCGGGACGTTGTATCTCTGCACCACTTTCTTCAGCCTATGAGTCACCCAGTGTAGGTACGGTAGAACTACTGGTACTACCATACTTGTCCGGATGTTTCAGCGCCTTGATGAGACTGCCACTTCAACGAGAGGGTGTGTCAATACCCCCCCCCCTTAGTTACTTTCTACTTGGATTGAAAAGCTACACCTCATGTGGACATGATTTAACTAAGGCCATTTTCAGGCAGGTTACGGCCTATGCCCCTCTTCACCATCTTGGAATGACTAGAATCGAATGCCAGCACTCCCCTCTTACTCCTGGGACGGTAAGACCAGCACAAATGGTTGTCTGTAAAAGTAAGCTTTGTCTAGGAACTGTAGACTCCCACCTATCGGTTCTTGTACAAATTTTAACCCCCTGAGCATGACCTGAATACTTCAGTTTCATTTATGACCTCTCCTTCCTATGGGGACTATGTTGGAACACCACCAGGTAATCATCTACATAACGAAAGACTTGTTACTACTCTCTCAAAACCCCTATCTCTCAATCACAGCGTGCCAGGTAGATTTCACTCAGGACAGGCGCAACACTCGAGCCCGATTACACAGTTTGACAGTCATAGTGAATGACAAGGTGATAAAGAATTATTTCCTATTTATTCACGGCGATTTTTATGTGTTGCTTTTCAATAAAGTTTAGCCAAGAGTCGGCGCTCTGTCTGCCTACGTCTCCTCTTGTCCGCGCTGTTTGTAATTCTTCAATATGCAAAACCAACTCGCCCCCAAGTCTTCACCCTACTCCAAAGCCACACGTTTTGCTGTTTGCTTTCGATTCGTGCCCAATATTATGGTGCCTGCAACAAGTCTCCGACCTATGTGCTTAGTGTCCCAGAAAGTGTCCCCTCAATTACCGCCCAATGACTCCGCAGAAGTGTCGCGTCACCGGCCGCGACACTGGAGGCGGACGGCAGCAGCGGTGTTCCGCTGAAAGTTGTCTTCCACCTCGACAGTTCATGGAAGCTTCGCCAGCCAAGAGTTGGGACTCCGCAATGATGGCAACTCTTGTTCACTCACTTTTTGCCGGGACTTCTAGCGCTAACCGTCGAGACCGCGACATCCGACGGCGCGACGCTACGGCTTCTGCGATGTCATCCGTTGCCACTTCGGGACAGTTTTTGACATACGGGCGGAAAAGGGACGCCAAACGCACCAGTCTACCGTGCACTTGGGCGTGCAGCTTGCAAGTGGCTGTGTTCGGAGTTTGCCAAGAAGGCGGTCTTGGTGGTGTGGGGAATGGACAAAGTCCTCCCACAGTAATTTAAGCGAGGACACCCAAGAAAACCGATGTCCGATTTCGGCGACTGCTCCGAACGTTCGGCCCTCAAGCACAACCGGGCTGTCCTTACGCTCCCCGAGGGCAGAACGTCCCGAGCCGTCGCCAAAATCTTAAGTCTGTTGTCTTGGGTGTCCTCACTTAAATTACTCCAGGAGGACCTTGTACATTCCCGGCGTAATTGGCAACCCGGACACAATTTGCAACTTCAATGACTACATCTGCCAGTGTGGTGGGACCGTTGGGCCGAGAGCCGTCGCGGAAGCCAATGCCACCTGGGTCGGGTGCCACCCGCCACGCCACAAACCTGAAGAACATCCTCTCAAACCTTCGACCTGTGCCAATGCGAGCTGTGTCTGCCAAGACGCCGTACATCACCAAAAACTGTGGGAGGACTTTAACCACCCCACAGTGGCATTCCCGGATCGCCACGCTCGCGGTCCGCTGAACAGGACGCCGGGTTCTTCGGGCAAAGTCACAGGCGCAAAATCTAATATCACTGGCTTTATTTTCAAAGAATGATCGCGACACTTCTTTACAGTACAACAAACACACAAAGCAGCAGTGGCTAAACTAAAACTTCCCGCACTACTGCCCAAAAGAAACGCAACGGCTGTCTAAATGTGCGGTTGCGGAAAAACTCGCTACAAAACACCCTCGAGGGATTTGAGGGGAAACCTCTCCCCAAAGAAAGGGGTAAATAAAGGAGGGAGAGGAGGGAGCGGGTCCGCTAATTCCGCGCGCCCGAGAGAAAGGAAGGCCCTTTGTTTAAAACTCTATACACACACGGTACACACTTTATACTGAACGCAACTCTCTTAATTACTCAACAAAACATAACAAGAGGAAAAAAACTGTACAGTATATACAGAAAACCTAAAAACTCTTGCAGTTTGTGTAGTATTTTTTTTACTTCTTTTAAGTGTTGTTCACAAACAGAGCCACCCCAAACCGCTTCACCGTGGCAGGCGTCCGCACGAGCTACCACACTCGGTTTCACGCCAAACGGAATATGTAGAGGCGGCTACGAGCGCAATCGAATGGCTTTGGAAGGTACAAAGACTGGGCAAAACCTCTCAATATCGATGTTTCACCGAACCAAGAAAAAAAGATACTCTAATAAAATCGGTATTTATTTCATTTAGTACGCTGTAACGCAATGTAACCTACAAGTCTACCATACTCATATTTTAGTAGACTAGACAGTAAACTCTGTTTTCCTTCTAATTTCCTCTACGTTGGTATTTTTTATATAGATGTAAGATACCCAACAATCATAAAAAAAACAAAAAACTTGCTGTATTATATTTAAAGTTGTAGCAAGCTCGTAAAGCCAGCACAGACCTTTGGGGTACCGAAGACATTTCAGAACTTCCTACGTAAAATGACTACAGCAGATATAGGACACGCTTTCACCGTAAGTGGACCTCCCAAAGCTACCGCCAAACATTCGTAGCCTTCGCTTCTTATTCCACTTGATGTGGAACTGAGTGTGGGGAAACAAAACAACACTGGCAGCGCACGCGTCGAGATTCTAAAGCTCCTCCAGTCCCGCGCAATTCTCCGACGCGTCGTCGACAAAACGGCAACGGGCGTCGGACTTTCGAACGACCCAAATTCCCGCGCCAAACAACAGGACAGCGCGCCGCGGAGCATTGCACAAAACCAGCCGCTGTCTACGTTTTTGCTGCCTTCAACGAGCCAGCAATGCCACCCCGTGCGGAGACAGTCTGCCAAGCGGAGGCAACGGTTGTTGGCCGCCCCTAAAGCTAAGACGACCTTTTTTTTTTTTTTTATCGCTACGGTCAGACGTTGAAACCAGTCTAGACAAAAACCTCGCATTATCATTTTTTTTTCTCCTTCCCCTTTTACCTTTTACGATGTGTCGCATTTGGCTGACAAGTGTTCTGGGTCGGGGAAAAAAAGGGCGCCACGACTCCCCTTCTCCGCCCAAAATTTGTTACTTTGCGTCGTTTTATTTTTCTCGTTTGCCGTTTACTGCACGAGTTTACGGGTGGTTGCCTACGACAGCACTCTCGTCTGCCGGCTACAAAAGACACACGCAAACTTCAAATTGTTTTTGTTGTTTTTTTCCTCCGCTACGAGGACCTAACAAAGATTTGTCGGTGACGCGCCCAAGACCTCGAACAAAGCCGTCTTCCGTGCGCTCTCTCCGCTTCTCGCTCTCCCCAAAAAGCCACGGGACTTCTTTTTTTTTTTGACGGTCATCCCGCGATTGTCTATCGAGAGCAACGCTGCACACGGGTCGACGCCCCAAAAAGACGCGGGAGGACGAGAAAATCTGAACGCAAGGTAAAACAAGGAAGACACAATTATATCAACAAGGATTGTCTATGACAACGATATCACAGAAAAACGAAGTAGTTTGTTTCTTTTCTTCCTCAAACACAATAAATAAATAAAAGTGGGAGAAAGCTTGTTCCCAAAAGTTCCGTTCCGCGAGGAACCGCAATGCATTGCACTCAAAACCCCGTTGTTTCTTCCTTCCCCGGTCCGTTTCCCAAAACACCCTCCTCCGATCGTGCGCCTCCACACAGTGCGCGGACCGGCCGATCGTGATTGGCCCATTGGTGATCTGTACATCAAAGATCAGCCCTTTGGTGATTGGCCCATTGATGACTGGCCAATTAATGGTCGACCCATAAAAGATTGGTTCATCGACGATCGGCCGCCCCAGAATGCAACTTTGGCGGGCCTCTTCCCCGCGCAACAAAAAGAGTCGCGGCGGTTGCGATGGGAACGAAACGACACGACGGAACCCAAGCAAAACTAGCACGCGATAATGAGGGCGGGGCGCAAGTTTGGTCCACTTTGCGGCAACCATTGTAAAAACTAGGGAAGGGGGAGGAGAGAGGGAGAGAGAGAGGGGGGCAGCTCAGACAAAGCCCCAGGCTTCGAGTGCCTTGACCACAAAGTCCTCCTTGGTGGACAGCACGTCGTTCATGTAGGTCTTGCAGCGGCGGCTGCGTCCGTGGAACAGGTCGCCATCCAGCCACAGCCCGAACTGACCACTGCAAAGGACGATCCCGACAGATTACGTTCCGCACATCTTTACAATATTGCATTTGAGTGCGACCTACTGCATTGAAACTGCAGGCGGGAAACAATTTCCAATGCGGCAATCTTCCTCACGATCCGTCAGCTAACTAAAATTGCCTAACGACCTTCAAGTGTTGCAAGCTTCACGAGTCGTGTTCCCATTGCATTTTAGGGGCTAGCCATGTCCGTATGTCCGTCCGCCGTAGGCCGGCGTGGTGCTCGTGCTTCTGCTCGTGAGATCACGTAGCTCACGAGCACGTGAGCACATGCTCACGTGCTCGTGTAAAACAAAAAAAAAAAATGAAAAAAATTATGAGCTTATGTGCTCGCTGTAGGGCAAAAAAAAAGAAAGAAACAAAGATGAAAAAAATGATGAAAAAAAAATGTTGAAATCTGTTTGCGCAGCGACAGGACGAGTAGGGGGCTCCGAGATGTGCGACAGAAACCCCAGGCTCAAGACCTGGGGTTTCTGTCATGGATGAAACGTTGCATGTAGCCGCTCAACGTCCATACAGGAGAGGGCGCTGGGTCAAATGCGTATATAATCGCATTAAACTTTGCATGCATTGGCTCAACGTTTATAGACGAGAGGGCGCTGCGGTCAAATGCTCAAATGCGTATATAACCACGTTCCATACCACACATTCTCTTTCTGACATGGATGAAAACGAACGAAAGGCTCGGCATGCTGCGGCTCAGCGTCTACGCAGACAAGCACCACCAGAGCTTCGCCCCAACCAACATCATTCACCACGTGGAGATGCAGTCAATTTTTAAAGCCAGTCACTACTAATGGCTAGACCAATTAATATAATTTCAGAAAAGGCAACAGTCTTCGAGACATTCATCCACAAGTTTTCGCACGTTTGTCGGCAGTTCGAAAAGCGTGGGCATAGAAGTACACCCGATTGTTTAGGGTGGGGTGAACTAAATAATGCAGAGAAGAGTGACTCGCACTTTGTCGTTACCTAAGCAGCGTCCGGTCGACGTTTCCACCAACCACACGATGCCGAGACAAAGGGGTGACTGGCATGAGTACGTCACTCTTGAATTTCAATAATGAGGCGTGCTTTGTACGTCCACTTTTTGAATTGCCTACAAACATTAAAAAACATCATTAAATGAATATCTCAAAGGCCATTGCCTTTTGCAAATTGTATAAATTGGTCTAACCATTACTGGCTTTAAAACTGCAATCGGAACATGACATATAAGACCAATACTTCAAACTTCATTAAGCAATTTGAGTTCGATTAGCTGTCAGGTCGTGATAAATACTGCCCTGTCCGATGACCGCTGAGCCCGTTAAATAAACAATGAAAGCCATGAAACAATTTTTCTACTTTTGCAAAATACTACCATAAAATACCGAGCAAGCGCCCACTCCAAATTTGAAGATAATCGCAGAAAGAATAGGGGATGGCAGCATGCGAGGTCATTCATTTGCATATATATGTACTGTACATATTTTTTCAGATGTTTTGAATTTCGGGGGTGGGCGCTTAGTGTGGAATAAACAGATGCACGGTATTCTACGGTACTCAGAATCGCCCCCTAACGTTAACAACTGAATAAACTTGCATTGTTTTTTTTTTGTTTTTTTTTTTAAGCAATGGCAGTTGGCAAATAAATTAGAGAAATATGAGCATCGTTCCTCCCCTTCACTCAGAGCCAGAACAAGCGGCCACGTGGCCTGCTTCCTATCCTGCCGCCAACGTTAATCATAGCCACGCAGTGAGAGTCTGCAAAATAGAAAATGCTTGCTGAGCTCCAGCCATTGTTAAGGCCCTGTCACACTGAGGCAACACGACGGCAACAGCAACACAACACGTTGTCCAACAGTCGGGCAACTTGTTGCTCGCTCCCCTTGTTGTGCGACGAACCTGTCACACCGCGGCAACAGCACGACAACATGAACGACGACCAAAATGTTGCCTCGGTATGACAGCTTTCGGCAACAAAAACAGCAGCAACTTATGTTGGACAACGTGTGTTGCCCTGATCGCTGGCTGAGCGAATTTCGGGCCGGCAACACGACAACATAGATAGCTTCGATGGTAGAGTCTAGTCCCCTATCAATAACGTCTTACTCAAATAAAGGCTGGGAAAACGTTATTTAACAATAATTAGGGCTGGCGTGCAGCTAAGATATTTTCGATTAATGTCTTTGCTACGTAGTTACGGAAAGCGATTTTGAAATGGTCACAGCTACGGTCGTGAACGTTCAGACTGGTTCCGAAATTAGAACTGCCGAGAGACAAGCTCACATTACTGATAGTGAAATAAAATGGCATGCCTACTCACCCGGTAATAAAGTATAATAAAAATAATCCAGAAAACCAAAGATTAAAAAAAATCGAAGCATAAAACGACCACTATGATCATAATTGTTGACGCTGGAACTTGGAAACAGCCGCTATCAGACACCTGATTTGTTTTAAAAATACCCAGGACGTTTTGGGGGAATGAAGCGATCACATAGCAGGCGGTAGGCAAGTAGACAGCGTTGAAAAATATTTATTCCACCGATTGTTATGAAGGCCGATGGTGTCGGTGTCGCAATTTCGAAGCACTGTCAGTTCAGCTGAACACCACGTTACAAAAGACGCTTTGGGGTACTGCCGGTGCTGACGCAATTTTACAGTAGGAATAGGAATTACATGAAAGAACCGGACAGAAACACTTCATACGGTGGCGTAAATCCCGAACATATATCAGCGATCTCATTTTCCTCGGTTAGGGCTATCTGCTTTGTCAGCGAATGAAGAACATTTTGATAAAATAAAGAGCGGAAAATACTCCCCGTGTCAAGTTTCCTAATCACAGTCACTGGTTGATGTCGTACCGTGGTAATTCCCGGCTCTTCGAACGCACTAGCACTTTGAAGAGTCACATTTGCAGCGACTCTGCGCCGCACACGAACGAAGGTAAACAATCAAGATGGCGGAGTATTCCCCTGTCGTTGTCCGTGTTGTCCTGCCGTCAGCGCGGTGTGACAGGGTTGTCGGACAACAAATCAGGCAACACGGTTGCCGGGCGGCAGCAACATGTTGCCCGACTGTTGTTGTTGCCGCGATGTGACAGGGTCGCCGGCAACAAGACTTCCCCGTGTTGCCGGATAGAGTTGTCCAACTGTTGCCTCAGTGTGACAGGGCCTTTAGAGTTCGGCTAATCTCATCACCGCAGTGGTTGGACATGAGCAACTACCCGAGTGTCCGCTGAGGCATTGATTTTTACGAGCCAAGTCGAGTGCCCACGCAGTTCTCGTGTCCAATTCTTGACCCGCGCTCGACTGTCGTCAGGTGGGTGGTTTTGATCCCACAGTTACGTCAACAAGCTTTGCGAAGGCAAGACTTAAAGAAATAGTCCCTTTTATTTTCGCAATTTCACCGCGACCAAGAAGCTTCTGAATCAGTGGAAGTCCGTTCGAGTATACTTGGACCAGACTAGCACCAGTAAGGTCACGAATATACCAACCCTATATCGTTTCATGACCCCTTAAAGGGGCTACGAGCAGTCAAAACAGGTGATTGCACTTAAAATGCGAATGTGTGACTAGCCTTTAAGTGCAAACTCAATAAAAGGTCCACTGCAGTGTCCCTCTGGTAAAACGAATTGAACTAAAGGCTGCTGTTGTTGCTCAGTGTCAAAATGTAGTGAAAAAGACTCACTCTCCTGCTCCAAATGCCAAGGAGTCTGCATTGCCCTTGATAAAGTAACCGTTGTCACCGGCCCAGCGGTAGACCTGCAACATGGAGGAAAAGAGGGTTGTTCTTTAATAACAAACTAATTAAAAAATATGCACCACACAGTCGCCGACCGATTTTTTTAACTTTGCAGGGACCCAAAAAACGTCCAAACAATAGAGCAAAAACGTCCAGTAATAGAGCAGGTTACGCCTCCTTTTGCATTTGGCAACTTTCTATTAGCTTGAGAATCTCTGCCTCTTTTTCTAATGTTATGGTCGAGTACTTCCTGCACTTCTTAGCGACACATTGCGGCGGCGGCAGAACAGATGGGAGACAATGATGTCCAAGCCAGCATAGTCCAAAAACATGATTCACCAAGACGAGACCAAGATGAGAGGCGCAAGTCTATGACTGCAATGGCGAATGAACAAAGCATAATGGTGACAAAAATGATGATGACAATGATCCACAGCTAGAGAGAAAAAAAAGCTGTACAGAGTCACCTAGAGGTAGGACTTAGCAGTACTCAAGCAGTGCAGCCAAACCAAGCCAATCCATGTGCAGCCAACATGGAATCCAAAATGGCCGCTTCTCGGTGGCGTTCTCCGCTGATCGCTCACGACGATTTTGTTTGAAAAATGAAACTTTCGGACTTCAAGCTGTCTGAAACATCGATCGTGAATGTGCACTATTTCTATCGGGTAGGTCACGGTTCCTCCTTTAGGACTCAAATATCGAACAAGTCCGAAATATTGGCGTCCGAAAAATCGGTCGCCGATTAGCTGTACGTGTAAACCAGAGGCATCTAAAAATATGAGGAACGACAATCGTTAGCACCAATTGCAGCAGGACTATGGACTTGTCAGTGCAGGGTTTAGGACGTTGGTCTTATGGTGCACGGCAACACTCACCTTGAACTCGGGGAAGAAAGAGAAGAGGAACGACTCCCCCGTGCCGTAGAAGTGGTCGCTCATCTTCAGCGAACAGGACGACAGCGCACCAAACACCTGCGGTGCGGAAACCCCGTGCATCAGCCCCTGGTGACCAAGAGGTGTCACTGAGGGTGCCAGAAACCACATCCCACATAGGCTGCTAGCCCAAAAGACATTGAGGTTTTCCTTAACCCTTTCATGCCTAAATTATTTGTGAATGTATGTAAATTGCCACATCTCGTGACATGGGGGTATGTCGTGAATTAGCAACAGGCCACGGCGTAACAAATTTTCTTTCTATGCCGCCCGCACAAAATTCGATTTTTCCTCAAAATAAATGTTGGAGAAAAAAGTCCCCAAATTATGAAACAAATAGGTAGCTCTTTATCCGCTTAAAAACAAACTAGCAGAGTGCTGAGAGCATCTAGGCTTGAGCTGTATGGCTAGGGAAACTCGTGAAAACAGTTGGAAAGCTTTTTACGAGTAAAAATTAGCGTAGAACCTGCAGCACATTATGACGAAGTGTCCTTCAACACTGGCCAATGTCCCGTACCACACATATGGACGTCTTCGTAGGGATAGTGTTTGGTGGGCCCCCATCGTCTTCATTTCGAGCCAAGAGTAGAAGCTCTAGGGTTGCCCCTGTATAACTTACCTTCCATTGAAATTACTCTACAAGCTAACAACATTTCTTTTTTTATTGTTGCTCGAAACGCAACACGTGCGCATCGCTGAATTTCGAACGTCGCGACAGGGCGAGCATAGCATTTTTCTTCGTCGGAAAGCTCCATGCGAGTGTCAAGTGCAGCTTGTAAAGTTAGTTTCGAACTATGTACAGACATTCTCCACGTAAATTGTGCATAACAAAGTATTTATAGCAACTTTCTTTTTTTTCGTGGAAAATTTTTGTTGTTAAGTGTGTGTCCTATGGTTCTTCTAAAAGTTATTTTTAATGCGGTTTAGCATGCCCGTTGGGCACCTTCAATTGCTGCTAGGTCTTACCCCAGTCACACTTAATCGCAGTTAGGAGTGCCCGGTGTATTAAGTGCTTGATTCCTTCAGTTTTACTTTCTCCAAATATTCTCTTTAGTCCTCTCATGACCGTCTGCAACTTGTAGGGGGGGACTCACGGCGCCTTCAGTGTCCAAGATGGCGAGGATGATTGGAGTCTCCACCTTCAGCATCTCTCGGTAGAGGGTCTTGAGGCTGAAGCCATGCTTCAGCGTGCTGCACCAGCGCCCACGAGTAGCTCTCCGGCCCTGGCGGGCAGCTCCTTGCTCAGCTGCACACGTTGCGACAAAGACTACGATCATTGACACGCCCGAGGCCACATTCAGGAGTCCGAGTTGGTGGATGGACAGATGGACGGACGGTAGTGGCGAAACCGTTCGAATGGGGTGGTAGCTTGCGCCACCTAGCCCATGGTCGCCGATGCGGCGAGAATGGCAGGGCATCTCTATTCGACGCTTGGCTTCCACACACGCTCACCGCCCTTTAACGTACCCCGGCTGTGTGTGCATGCTCGAGGTTTGTGGGACGCTGAAGTGCCATCAAGGGTGGGAAGCTCAGGCTGAAGGGAGAAAACTGAAAGACCTACCCGCCGCCCTCATCTCGTCGGCGACTATGGAGACATTTACGTACCCCCAATGAATGGATGGATTGATTCAATGGTAGTGGCTATGCCTTCGGAGTCCCAGTCAGTGGTCAATACAAAGACAATGTTGCCAACAACAACACTTACCGTATTTACTCGCATAATGAACACACGTTTTTCCCCAAAAAATGGACACATACTTGGGGGTGCGTTCATTACGCGGGGTAAAGTTTGTGCATTTACACACTTTGCGCAAATGTCATTTTAGGTGCCAATATGACACAGCAGGGTACTGTGGCACGTCTCCAGCACCGGAAGCACGCCTGCGGCTGGTCGTGGGCGCGCCACAATAACCGTGTTCTATAAATTGTGAAACTTTTTAGGGCACTTTCGGCGTGCATTTTGCCTAGGGCAATGCATCCAATGGATGAAGCATGTCCGAGACTGGGCAATTCCTCGACCCCAGCTTCGTTAGGTGCGCGCGCCGCTCGGTTTAATGGTTAATCACTTCCGCAACTATACACTTGCAGCCATTATGAGAGCGGCTTGGCTTGACTCTAACCTGACCGCTTGGCGGCAAAAAAAAAAAAAAAAAAAAAGCTTGGCGGGCTTGGTGGATAGCCAAGTTGAACGCAGTTCGAGACTCATGGAGCCGAAAATTGAAGGTGCCCTCATTACGTGAGGAAAAAAAAATGTCCAAATATTGATGCCCGTTGTAGGGTGCTTTCATTATGGGAGTAAATACGGTGCTGAGCTTTTTCTTGTAAGCGCGACCATAAACAGCTTTGTAGCACTTGTGATGGTACACACTGCACATCCAGTAGCAGACAGGTTAGTAAAAACCCATGTAAATTGAGAGCATTTCATGATTCACTCGCAACATCATTGCACACATAAAGTAAGCATGCCATGGCACATTACCAGCACGAAATGACCTAGTTTTCATCATGCAGCTCGAAAAGGAAGTAATGGCTTTGACCGCAATCGGTCCCATTAGTATGAAAATGTAGCGCTGCAATAACGCTGTCGGTCAATAAATGTGTCGCAGTTGTATAATTATTAACCTATACACCAAAACTCTTTTCATAAACAAGCCCATATCGGCCCAGACCGGGTGTAGGCACTGCGGGAACCAGACCCGGAGAAACGAGGCATCTGGACACATGCAGTGGCAACAGAAGCGTCACCACAGCGGTGTTACGTCGGACAGTCGAGTTGAGCGAGGGCTGATTGCCTACCAAAGCTGCCACCAATAAAATAGGCTAGCAAAATGCCTTCTGCTGTTTGTTATGCGTAAAAAAAAAAAGTATTAATCTCTTTACTTAGGAGCACACAGAACTCTACACGTTGCAGCACCAAG
Organism: Ixodes ricinus; assembly: GCA_037355805.1. Taxonomy (NCBI): domain Eukaryota; kingdom Metazoa; phylum Arthropoda; class Arachnida; order Ixodida; family Ixodidae; genus Ixodes; species Ixodes ricinus. The sequence goes on along the minus strand of JAZHYW010033082.1, from coordinate 27,010 downwards.
CAAGGATGTAAGCTGTATGCATTGTGAAAGCTGCTACGAGCAAAGTTCCTTCAGCTACTCGAAAAGGCAGGGTACTGACAGGAGTAATAACTGGATGACAGGAGCTTTTCTTTAGCTGCCTGCAGCACGTTTAGCATTGAAAGCGTCAGAGTTCTTTTAATTTATTTGTTACATTCAAGTATTTGTAACGTTCCCAAAATGTACAAGCTGAGTGGCACAAACAGAGCACAGAACAGTCCGTTAACACAAACACACGATTGCAGGTTTTGACCTCTATCCTCACAGCCGAAAGGCGATGACGATGTCAAGCCTGGCGGAATTTTCACACCAGTCAAAACTATCAATTTAGCCTTCGCAACTACTCGGATGCGAGCAAGAATTCTGAAACTCGTCGCAAACTATTACGTGCTGGCTGTGCCGTCAAACCATCCGTAATGTACGGGCCTGAGTGGCGGCAGGAAGTGCAAAAAACACCCACCTTTCTGCGGTGGTCCTCAGTGAAAATCTCGGTGGGGTCTAGCAACTCTGGCAAGGGAAGTTCTATCAGGTCGAGGGGAGACTCCCTTGTGCTTCGCTCATTGACACCACCTTGAGAGAAGGAACGGGAACAGAGATTCATAATCAGTAAAAGAATGTAAAACTTCTGTATTATAGTCCTTTCACTCCCCTCTCCCTAGCAGCTGTCTGACATCATAGAAACAGCCTTTGCAACGTTAGCATATGTGGATGTTTCCAGCAAAAACAGCTGGAGAAACAATGGAAATTAATTATGAGAGAGACGGCCCCCATTCAATCCGCGCTCTCAACGTACAGGATGCGGCCATAGGGACTAAAACATTTGGCACACCTAGCAAAATTCGAATTCCAAACGTACACACCTGAAGTTGGACATGCGAACATAGTTTTGCAACAAGAGCTAGGTCTTTCTTTTTTCACAGCTCAAGTCAGAGGTGGTAAAACATTAAAATAAGAGCAGAGACGGCAGCAGTACCTTTTCCAATGCCCTGCACCGGATGTTCGTCGTCTTCATGCTGGTTTGTAAGCTTGCTCTCAGGTGGTCATTGTTCATATATTTCATTAAAAGTATAAATTATCGCGATTATCTCGCTCATCGCCAACCTCTACTATTGGTTTTTCGCGTTTTTGCATTTAGCAAGCCACCCAAGAGCAAACTCATAAGCCAGTGTGCAGACGTAGAACAGCCTGGTATAGGACGTGGGAAATGTACAGCCTACGATTTTGCTTTATTTTTATATTTCACTACCTCAGAATTCAGCACTAAAAAATGCAGACATAAAACTTCTGGCGAAACGTATGTTTGCGTGCCCAATTTCAGGCATGTACGTTTAGAATTCGAATTTGGCAAGGCATACCAAATATGTTAGTCCTTACGGCCCCAACCTGTACGATGAAAGAAAGAGGTATAACAAAAATACTGTACGCAAAAAAAATGCTAACTAAAAAAAAAAAAAAAAACCCTGTTATTTGCCTATTATGACGCTAAATGCGTTAGCAGTCTGGTGAAGTCAAAATCGCATTTGAGGGCGAACTGCAATATTTTGAAGAATGGACTGAGCAATGCTAAATAAAACAATTTTGAATTGCTTGCTTCTTTTACGGTGCAATATGATTTGTCCAAATCGTTGGAGTGACCAACGAAGCAGTCAAACAAACCTTTTAAAGCACAAACAAACTTTCTTCGTGTGTTTCCCTGTCTATTCTGTATATAGACAGGGAAACCTGTGAAACCTGTTTCGATTGCAGAACGGACAATTGAATTCTTCCAAACACTTTACTGGCTTTTTAGTTGCATATAAAAGCACCAGGTATGGCAACAAAGATGTCACAGAAAGCCCCACAATGGTATCCACTTTCAAAATTCACACCAATTCATAAAGGACATAGAACAGCCATGTGCGAATTATAAGTATGGAACCGAAGGCAAACCAATAATGTTCCGCTGAAATAATGTTAGAATAAAATAACTTTGTGCAGCAAACTATGCTACAAGTTACACAGCATGAAATTAAGCTGCACAATTCTTAACTTGGCTAAAAGGCAGCTTTCAAAATATAGTGATGCGTATCAAACACCAAGGAAATCAAAGTTTGTAAGAAAGTGAAACTTCAGATGCTTTGCTCAAGTTATAAAGGCCAGAAATCAAACTGCAATTCTCAAGTTAAATAAAAATAAAGGCTTTCGAAATGCAATTCCACAGATCACAAAAGGCACTAAGGTAATCCAAGTTGGTAAGAACTTGGCTTTGATCACACTTCATCGTACAGGCAACCAAAGCATGGTTAATGGCAAAGAGTGCATGCTGGAAGCGGGGCATCCGTACAGTTCCTAACCCATTACCGCCTTTACGGTTGGCCAAAGGCATCGTTCCGTAAATCTCAAATGAAAAACAAACAAAAAAAATCAGCAGAACCCATCTTTGGGAATGATTATCTACGTTAATGCGAATAGCATCAAACGGTGCGGAGTTTTGCGCGTTCGTCAGGTGGCCGGCACTAGCGTGCCTCAATGGCCTTCTGTCTAGGGTGATGCCACCCTTTGTAGTACCCGACGCCGACAGCACGCGCTCACAGAGAAAATACAAAGAAATCGCCGGAAACAAAATGTCGCCGTAGCACAGTCAGCGCCACGTAGCACGTGCTAGGACACGCTCTTTCACGTGCTTCAGAACAAAATAAAAAGAAGAATAGGAAACAAAATGGCCAGATGTCATCACCCCAAGCAAAAGCGTCACATGAAGGCACTCTAGTCGGCACACTCTAGATAGGCCAGCCCACTCTTGAGTCGATTCTAAATTTGTTGACACTTTCACAGCCCTGCGCACGATCTCCGCAGCCCAGCACGTGCGTTGGTTTCACTTAGGAAGGCGAGCAAAGCACGCGCCATACGCACAAACACTCAAAATGGTACCGACCAGACTTTCTGGCGTCTCAGCTAGTCTCAACCAACGGTACCTAAACGGTTGTTTATATCTTTACCATAGGACGCGCTTACAGGCGCTGTCACAGCTACCGGTGCGCGCGGTTCCATGCACGAGGGCTCATTCCGCTCTCGTGAGGCTGAGCTAGAGGTCTCCCGGCGCAGGAGAGGGTGAGCTAGAGGGAGAGGGTGAGCGCGCGGAGAGGGTGAGCTAGCCCTCGTGCGATGGAACGCGCGCGCACCGGTAGCTGTGACAGCGCTGCAAAGCACGTCCTATGGTAAAGATATAAACAAATGTTTAGAGTGCGGTGAATGACTGCCTTCATAGCTCTGTGGTTAGCGCGTCTGCCTGCTGATCAAAGGGTCAACGGTTCGAATCCCAGCCGGCGCCGGTCTTTTATTTATTTATCGACCCGCGGCGTGGGGTTAGATAGCCAGATAGATATATAGATAGATAGATAGATAGAGAGATAGATAGATAGATAGATAGATAGATAGATACATAGACGAAAAGTGCGTGAAGTATCCAAAGAATGCTATTCGCATTAAAAACATGGTCAATGATGGCACACACAGCTTATTAGGACACATATCACCGTTTAATATTTGTTCCTGAACAATAGCTGCGGCTATATTTTGAAAGTACCACTGCCAGGCAGAGTTAAAGTACCAACATTCACTAAGTTCTTTTTTTTAAATTATATTATTACAATTATTTTAATGCCCGAACGCGCGCGCGTGCATTCTCCCGGCCGCCCTGGAGGAGCGCTTTCCCCCACACACCGCTGCACCGAGGCGAAGCGAGAACCGCAGGAGCGCGGTGGTGTCCACCCCGCGGATGTCGCTTCTCCGCAGTGCAGCAGAGCCCGACGAGAAGCGCACTTAACGGAGCAAACACTACCCCGCCCACGTTATCGCGGAACTTCCGAGAGCACTGTCGGGACTCGGCGAACCACAGCATCCGTCCCCCACGTAAATTTCCGCATTCGCGCCAAAGGTTCGGCGCCGCGTGACGCCCCGACTCACGTGACTCTCCCGGCGGCGCGGCATGCGGAAGGCCTCCTCCCAGCACCAGAGGAGGGCATTTAGACGAGGTCACAAAGACCGGGGCGGGGACCGGCGACCGGCGGCGCCGGGATGCCCTTCCCGCCTCTTCTTTGTCGTCCATGTCCACGCGAATGTTCACGCCGTTCACGCGCGGCCGCACGCATGAGCGATCGCGTGCCGGATGCGCGCGCCCGTTGCAATGCTTCGTCGTCTACAAGTTGGCGGCTGCACGAGTCTCAGCAAAAACAACGACCGAACCGCAGCCGAGTGCATTTGTTTTTCCAACTTTATTCGTGTCGATCTACCGAACACTGTCCGCCGATCGTGCTTGACTAGAGAAGAAAAAATAAAAGTATGCTTGTTATTGCTAAATAACAATTCCAGGCCATTTCTTCCCATATGCCATATTTTTTCTCAAACATTTTGTTTCCTTCCTTATTTTGAATGCTTCAGGTTCAATAAACGGTGATGATAAGAGCTAGTGCGAGCAACACGTCAAACAGCTTATTAACTGACAAGAAACATATTTCCTGCCCTGGACAAGTTTTACATACAAAACGTTGGTAGCAAGAAAGTCAAGCAAGCTCGTGGCTATCAAATTAATCATCGCGGTAATCGCTAGATTTTCACCCGGCAATCAATGACGACGCTGGGGTCCGTTTCGACGCAATACCATGTTACCTCTTCTTAGATAGCAACGGTTTTCTACAAGCGACCCTGAAACACTTCCAAACCCACGCAAAACCAGACTGAAAGTTTGGCAGTATTTGAGATCAAATCTACACACCATCTATGACTCTGAGAAATAGTCACTTGTAACAGTGTACAAAATTATTTCAAACCCCCAGCGAGAGAATGGTGCGTAAAAATGACAAAACATGCACGAAGGTCTGAAAAATTACAGATCTACCCAATAGGTTGGCGCCAGTGTTTTAAGTGGTTACTACAAGAGATTCTATCGCACAAGGGAATACAAACCGCGACACAAGCTCGTGCCAGCACCTGTGCCAGCGGTGTACACTGCCGAAGTATGAGATGGGGCATGGCCGAGCCTTTACCAGCTGCACGGCCAAACCGCCAAGCGCCCTATGCTGGCAAGCCAAACACCAACCCCTATGTTTACGACTAAGCAAGCGCCAAAGGAAGACCACTTGCCTCCCAGTCGCCGGGAGACGCGTTGGGACCCAGCGCGGCCGGGGCGGTGCTGCCGTCGAAGAACTTGAAGAAGCGCAGGGCTCCACCCTTCTTCCCGATCACAGAGTGGCCGACCTTGGTTCCCGCGTCCGGCGTCCCGCCGTCTTCGCCCGCTGGCACTTCGCCGTCTCCCTCCTCTTCTTCGTCGCCGGAGTCCGGCAAGCTCTCGAAGCCCCGAAGGGAGAGGTCGGCTCTGTGGACGTCGCCATAGACCGAGGGCGCCCATCTCTCCAGGAAGTAGTAGAGCTCGTCCACCCTGTCGCACGTACGGAAAGGTCAAAGCTTCCTCGAGGCATCGTGGTAACAGTGGTGTAGCAAGACCGGCCGTTGCGATCGCTCTATTCGAAAGTTGTTTTTACAAAGAACGGATGTCCCATTGCATCGCTGTCGTATCTTGGTATGACATAGTTTTAAAACACTATTATGTGAATGGGCCTTATCAGATTTCCATTGGTAACCAATTAACGGGCTACTTGTAGCACTGTAGAGACCCCTGCACTAGTGAAGACAATTTCTCCGGGAGAAATTCTTCGGTATATCACTAATTTAAATGTCTATACCAGGTTAGAAGCATATTTCAACTGTACAAAAGATTCTATGTGGCAATACACTCAAAAGCGGTGCTTCAAAAAAAAAAAAAAAAGATTTCAGTTTTAATTTGCAGGTTAGAAATATGACATTCATATTCAGGCTCGCAGGAACAAGTCCCACAAAAAAATATACCAGCAAAACCGAAATGGTGTTACAGTCTAAGCTCGTTATAACAGACCTTGATTTTGACCAAGATTTCGGTCTGTTGTAAAAGGAGTATGTTGTATGCAGATATGAAGTTGAGTCAATGATATGTAGAAGAAAACCAACCGAACTTCACAAAGCGGTATGTTTTATCCAAATGTCTGTTGTAACCAGGTCTGTCGTAATGAGCTTAGACTGTAGTGTAGTCTGCGACTCTAGGAATAAAAACATGAGAAAAAATTAAGCTTGTACCACTCCAACGTGTAGCCTCTCTTAATTCTAGAGGCATATGTAGCGTCGTAATCACAGTTTGATCAAAAGCTATCGCGGTGATAGTAATCAAAATGACGCACACTTTCCTGTCAAAAGATTGAAAAAATTTAAAAAGAATGTGCAAGCAAGAACGGCAGAAGATGGCAGCAGAAGTGTTTTCTGCGAGGACAGCAAAGGACCACTGACCGGGTGCGTGGTATGCCGAACCAGTACTGGGGCCGCAGCCGGTATTTTCCCCGGGTACTGGCGGACCGCGGAAGCCTCTTGTGCAGTGGCTTGCCCATGCGCAGGCAGAGGTAGAGCAGCGGAGCCTCCGACGACTGTGCCGGCCTCGGTACCAGCTCTGTGCAAGATTGCCATGGATGCCCACATTAAATCCTGTCGTGCCATTGACTGCCACACTAATGCACTTGCTAGACCTCTGTTCCAAGGCAATGCTTCATCCTTGAGGGAAAAAACTCTGCTTTGCCTGCTGCTTAACCTACATACCTCTTTAATAATGTTTTTTTGTGGAGATGTTGGTATTATCTGTGCAGTGGCGGCTACTTTTCTTTCGTGCAGTGATGGTTACTTTACTCAACTTACCCTCATGGCTACTGCAATCAAGCCTACTTAATCTCAAATAATTCAAACTAAACCAATTCCTAGCTCCAGCTTAAGTAATCAGCATAGCCTAAGCTAACCACAGCTATTAATACAACCACACCTGACCTAATGAACCTTTGTTAGAAGAACCTTGGCTAGCAGAATTTACTATTTAGACTAGCAGGAGCACAGCCAGCACGACCAACTAGCCCTGTGTGGCAAAATCCTAGGTGGCAAAACCTTACTTAGGTAGCAAAACCTCAGGTAGCAATACCTCAGGTAGCAAAACCTCAGGTAGAAAATCCTTACATAGAAAATCTTTAGGTAGCAAATCATTACTTTGCAAAACATTAGGCAGCAAAATCCTACCGTGATTATCCCAAGGGATGCCCCACCTCCCAAGGTTAAACCATCCCCATTCTCGGCAGGATTTGCTATTTTTCAGAAGCACCGAAAGATGGCCCACTTCTAGTAATCGCAGGGCCCTGGCCGTTAGTGACTTCAGCAGAAATGGTATTACTTAGCCACAACGGCAGATAAGCGAACATTGCCGACCGGGAAGGACAGTCTTCGGTTCGACCTTCCGTGCAATCACAAGTTTCGCAGGTCACAAAGCAGCATTTTTTCAACTTTTTTTTTATCACACACTGAAAGTTAGCTCACTCCATATTTTCACCCGATTTGCTTTCGCTTTTAGGTGGGTTAGTTACGATAGGCAGCAAAACCCCAGCTAGCATAGGTTTAGGTAGAAAAAATCTTAGGTAGGAAAACCGTATGTAGAACCCTTAGGCAGCAAAACCGAAACAGCTAGTAAAGTAAAATAGTTATGTAACTAACACTTACCTAATTGGGATTAAGCTAGCATAACCAAACTAAATGGGCCCTACAAAATCCGGGTGCAAGCTTCAACGATCATTTGGAATAAATGGTACAGGTGTTGCAAGGAAAGGCCAAGATGCTGCTAAACTCTCTCCACAAACAAAATGGAATTATAAATAGAATACTTAAGAAAGGCGGCCTCACAGGTGGGCAGCTTAACGAGTTCCTATGCATGTTGAGTAGAAAAACTATAATATCCTAGCCATTGGTACAGAGGTCTAGCACAACTGCACATACTGTGGCTTCCATCACAATTAACCCTTTCCAAAAACAAATGCCATCTAGTAGCGTGTGTAGCATCATAATTAACAAACTAATGGCAACACCACAACCACAAGATTAAGTTTTACTCAGCTTCGTTAGCTGAGTCAAGGTCTCATTTTAAGCTAACACAAGGGAATGAAACACTTGTCATCAGTACAGTAAACCTTCAATGCAATGCATTTGGGGGACCATTTGAAAATGTTTCAGCTGGTTTTAGAGAATTCAGGACACAGCAAGTCGAATCATATTCTTTTGTAGACAAAAAGGTTTACCGTGTAAAAAAATTTCAAAACTGTCTTGCACCAATCACCATCATGCTCGAAACTTGGGGCCAGAGTGGTAAAGAAGGAAACGCAAGTTGCACCTAATTCCATGCATGTAATCACATTGCTGCCATGCATAAGGAGATTCAAGATATAGCACTGTCACAACTAAATTGCATTCATTTTTGGTAAAGGTCTATTTAATAAAGTCAACACACACACGCACAAACAGATTATTTTTCCAAGATAGGACAGACCCACCACCACAAAGATTGTAAAATCGCTGAAAGCACGCCCGCCGCCTAAGCAGACTCACCGTTTAGAGGCTCCACAAACAAAGAGCAGCACAAGCGCAAAATGCAATGAACTTTGCTTACAGCAGCTTTTGATACAGCAAAAAAAGCTTTGAAACAATGCTTTTTTTTTCTCACTGCAAAGGCAGACATACAATCAGCAAACAGAAATGCGCAGAGCAAAATCGAGCTGGAGGCAACGAAAAGCGGAGGCAGGTAGAAATAAAGGGATGTATGCAACGGCAGCACGCATTTCAAGCAGCCAGCAAGGCAGCGTTTGGATGTAAAAAAAACAACATATCGCAGCCTTTTCAGGCTCCAAGAAAATAAAATGCTGAAAGAGAGTGAGATTGAAGAGAAAAAGGGGAAGAGAGAGAGAGAGAGGCTGAAGGATGAGGGCTGCTGACAGTAGTGGTAGTACTAACCGTGGTCGTCAAAACAGAAGCCCAGCTCTGCACAGGTTGTGATCCGAGGATTGAGGCATGAGCAAAGATTTACGGGGTTAGTGATCTTTAGCAGTCACAATGCCAGTCATGCCGGACAAAATCCCAGCTCTAAGCTTGGTCACACCCATCTAGTGACCATGTTCTGCTATCTGTTACAAAAAAAAAAAAAAATCAACGGGTGGGATATAAGAAAATGGCTGTCAGTGTGACCGTGGTGAGCTGAATGTTGCTAGATTGAAATTTGATGGGTCGGATAGACTGTATGAGCTCCCACATGTGAATGAAATAAAAACTGGACAGAGAAAAATAAGCGATGCTTAAGCTACCACACTTAGAATTACTCCACTCTAGAAATGTAGAATCCTTGCCCTAGAACCTGTATTCAAGCGATATGTTCGTGAGTAACAAAAGAAAAAGAAGTTTCTACAAAGTTATTATTTACTAAAACATACCATAATATGTTGATGTATGACATCCCCCAAAAAAACGTCTGTGGAAAGTTACTATTCACCAAAAACAAACAATATATATATAGTATTAGCTATGCTGTACATCACATTGGTGAGCCCAAGCCTTACTTCAAGTGCATAGATAAACTAGAGGATATGCTGTTATCGAAGAAAACAAAAAGAAATCTTAAAAACCAATTGTCTCCAGTAACAAACTAAAAACTGCAAAGTGCTAAAAACTGGGCCAGATGGTACTGATTCATAATGAAGAAACAAAGCATCTTTTAGTTGTCCCCAATCTTGGTGCACTTTGTTTTTCATTATGGACTAGAAACTGCTTAGTGAAAGTGCAGGGACAGTGTCCCTGTATATCGACTATCTCTCATCAAAATTTGCAACACTGTAATCCATAAAAAAGAAAAAAAGCCAGGCAGGGTTAGCGGTTTTTGGTTCAGCCCTCCTTAGTAACAGCAGAAGGAGACTACATAATATCCAGCTGCAACATTAAAAACGCAAAAAAAGGACGACGAAAGGAACTCACTTTCGAGGGCAGCGAACAGCTCTGGCTTCTCTTCGACCATGTTCTTCAGCCAGACGTTGGCGTTGTCGGGTCCGCGACGGCGGCCTCCGCTCGTCCTCGCCCGGCGGAGCAGACGGCCACCTCCTCTGGGACGGCCGCCTCTTCCGAGCCCCGGACGAAGATGCCCGCCGAAAAGTCTGCCAGTGACTTGGGCGACGACAGCGATCATCTTGGAAATGGAATGTGTGTAGGACGAGATGGACTCCATCGGGTTTGAGAGCCGCTTGAGGACCCGCTCGTGAGCAGACTCCCTGGCTCTTCTCGGTCTCCATCGAGGCCCATTCTCGCATCCGAAGCGTCACGTGCTCCATCGAGTTTCTCGGCTCCACTGTTTCGACCGCCTCCAGCTTCAGCGTCGGAGTCGTTCGGACTGGGGGCATCTCGAGGTTGGAGTGATGAAGAGGATCGGTCACGACATTCCGATCCAGGGGTGGAGGCTTTTCTCCGACTCGTTTTGGAGTTGTCCTTTCGGGAGTCTTTTCGATGGCCTTCTCGGTCGTCTTATCGACCGGTTGCTCGACTGACTTCTCGACCGGCTTCTCGATCGGTTTTTCGGCCAACTTCTCGACCGGTTTGGCTTCCTTTACGGCTGCTTCCTCTGTCGCTTTCTTTGCCATATAGTCAACCGCCTTATCACCTGCCGTTTTGACTGCCTTCTCGGACGTTTTCTCGGCTGCCTCCTCGGACACCTTCTCGGCCACTTCCTCGGATTCCTCCTTCGAACACCTTTTCGGCCACCTTCTCGGCCGCCTCTTCAGCTGCCTTTTCAGCTGCCTTTTCGGCTGCCTTTTCGGCCGCCTCTTCTGCCATCTTTTCCGCCGATTCCTCCGGTATGCTTTCGGCTGTACAACCGGCCATCTCCCTGGCCTCCCTTACTGTTGCCTTTTCGGCCGTCTCGTCAATCGCCTTCTCTGCCGTCTCTTCGGCCACACTTTCTCCCGACTTCCGAGCCGGCTTCTCTACTGGCTTTCCAGCCAGCTTTCGGCCGGCTTTTCGCCCGTTCCTTCGCCGTCCTTTCAACCGCTGCTTCAAGAACGACTTCCACAGTCTTCAGACTCGGCTCTTCGGCTGCTCCAACTGCTTGCTCGTCGACCTGTAAGCAGGCAGGCTTCTCTGGCTGCTCGTCTCGCTTGTCCTCCCCCTTTCCAACCCCGCCATCAACCACACTCAAAGTCGGTTCGCTCTGAGGCTCGGCCCCGAGGCACACCTTCACATCCCTCTCTGCACTGGCCCCTTCCGACGGAGTCCCGGCCGCCCCTCCCGCGCTAAGCCCTGCCACAACTGCCGCCTGGCCGACCGGTTCTTCGGCACGTCCCAACACGACTTCGTCGCTCCGCGTCACTTTGTTCTCGGCCCCGACTTCAACACCACTGACCGCAGTCACTTTTGTCGTCACTTCCGAGGATTCGATGGTTTCCTCGAGCGACGGAGAGGTCGGCGGGGACGTGACAACCACTTTTGCTTCTTCGAGTGCCACCGCGGCCGGTTGGACGACCTCCCCTGCCACGTCACCGGGAGCGAGACCGTCCCTCAAGGAGGGACCGGTATCGAGCGGTAATGTACTGCCCGGAAAATCCAGCAGGAGGTCTTCGACTCTGGGCTTGTAGTCTGCTGGCCTGTAAGGGGTCTCGAGTACCAGGTCGGATGTTTTGGCCACGGCTGCCGTGTCCCTGTAAAAGCAAACCCACAAGGTGTAACTTTTACCGCACCTTTAAAGCAGGTGTTCGTTTGGTTTTTGATCTAGGTTATAGCGAGTTTGTTTCACACGCACTGGCACTGTTCAAGTTCTCTCCCAGAATGCATTGCACTCGCGGGGTGTTGCACGGAGAACTGGCCTCAAACAAACTTGCTAATGGCACCGAGTGCAGACTGACGCTGTCGCCATCTACGCTGTAAAAAGAGTACAGACTTCAAACCAAAACTATTGCCTTTCTGTTCGACGTGATGGCTAGGAATGCGAGAGTGCAGTTGCTGCCAACGTTTATCCATGAACGTTGGTTGCTGCAACCCGTAGATTATGTTTGCGATGACTTCAAGCAACTACGGCGGTCGTAGAGATATTTACAGAAGGCATAAATTTCCGCAACCAGCTGACTACTACGCAGCTGGTTGCAATCTTTCAATTCTTATAACCATTTACACTGGAGAAAACTCATGATGCTGTCCGCACAGAAGCTTGATGCGTTTGAGCATGGTATTATGCGTGAACTACTGAAAGGGTATGGTTTACAAGTCTGGATGAATATTCAGCAACACGTTTTGTGGGAATTTCGATTTCGATCATCGTTACAGGTGGATCATATTTTAGCCTTGGAGAGGGCGTTGAGAACGAGAGCTTTTTCAAACGAAATACAACGGGGTAAGAACGGTGACGTAGAGTAAATCTTAAACATGATGATGTTGCCCAAGCCTCGGGTAGAGTCACTATACTTTCTCGGATGTGTATTGGGCAGTCGCAGGTTTCTGCAGGGGAACTTCGTTGACAAATGTTCAATTTTTCACCCGCACACGCATGGTGATAAAGATCTCGGGGGCCGCTGATGCATTTGTTCCAAGCGTTTTTATTACACACTGGTATATTTCGGCATCTGTACGGCAACAGAGAGACTACAAACTTGCAAATAAAGCGCAGGTTGTCAATTGCTTCCTTCATAAAATAGAAGACGCTCACATTAATTCAAGCTCGCGTTTGATTCCGTTGCTCGCTGGACACGATTTCTGTCAGAAAGTATACTTTTTCCTTTCGGTTCCGCTGTACGAATGACACATCGTAGCAGAGGAACCCTTGTCGTCTGCTCCCACTCCTCGCCGGAGCGAGGCATGACGAGGATTGCATTTTGGCGCACGCTCTGTTTTCTTGGTGCAGCGAGTGCATGCATGCGTGGAGTGCCGGCGCTGAAACAAACTCTGAGAGTGCCACCACTCGTGGAGTGCCGGCAGAAACGAGCCCACTCCACGCTGCGAGGGGACACACGTGGGCACGAGTGCTGTGAAATGAACTCGCTATTTGTTAGCTAGCTCTTGATCGCTACCTCTATCCCCAGAAATACTCTACTGCCATGGAAAAGATTAAGCCATTGAGTCTTGATGGGAAGTGTAGGGGACCGCCTCTGCTGGGGTTCAACCATGCTTTCTGTCAAGACTCAAATAGCAGAAATATGAATATAGTGATTAAATTTGATGCATGTATGCTTGTACTAGTAGTAATTCAGCATACTGATATCAGAGAAGATATTGGTATATAAAAGATAAAATTGTGCATATAAAGAAGGTTTTACAAAAAAGAAGCTGGCTTTATTGTAGAGAGATTCTACAGTTAATGCCACAGCAAAAATATGAACAATAACTGCCAAAAGATTGCCGACAAAAAAAAAAAAAGAGATATTGGTAACACAAATTGTTAAACATATGGCCAAAGCACTGGACAAAAATGATGTGTTAACATGCACACTCTGAAAGAAACAACCAAGTCTATTTGCAAAACTACAAAACCTTTTAAAATGGTGTCACACTAAATTTCAACGAGGAACCAGCTGCTTTCAGATGTAATTCCAAGATGCTTTCAGTACATGTCACTAAGTGAAATGACAATTGAACCTTTGTTTTAAGGCGTAGGCAGAAAGTTTTCAATTTCCCGTGGGGGGCCCTGAAACCTTGTCATCTGGTTCGTACATCTAGGTCTACATTTGGGCAGAGAATACGTGTTCAGTGATGCACAGTTTATATTTGCGGTGAATAAAACCCTGTATATCTTTTGGGGGGCACCCCTATCCCTGGGCAGGCGGGGGTGGTGTCTGTGTATGTCTGTAGGGGAGGGGGTGTCCGGCATTTCCCAGGAAGGGGGGGGGGGGTCTCGGGCCCCTCAGCCCCCACGTAGTCGGCGCCTATGTTGTAAGGTATGCTTCTTAGAAAAAAATCTTTGCTATGTCAGTGCCAGAAGTGTCTGTACCAGCATGTACTTTTACAAGCATACCATAATCACTTTTATTCAGTGTAGGGCATTTCTACAGGGAGGACTCAATGGCACGTTAGTCCTTTAAAGGGACTTTGTTGATTAATTTCCTAACATTCAGCTTAGCTCAGAGGTGTAATAAGATGGCGTTCTTGGTAACAAAAATGTGAAGGGATGAGTTTACCAAAATAAAATAACAAAAAAAAACTTTCTCTTAATGGGTTAAGCTTGTTTTATGTGAAACCATTGAGTGACATAACAGGCCACTGAGGCCTGCCACATCAAAGGAGGGGGATAAAAATAAGCTAATTTTATTTCTTTTTTCTTCCAGCCATTTTTCTCTCACAACACTTAATGATTTCGTGTACATACAGTGAATAAAAATATTATTAAAGAAGGCTTAGCAGGAAGTACCGGGTGTTTGTGAGAAATCCGAACCTGGCTTTTTGCACCTCAAAAATAAACTAGACATCGCGGGGAGCTCCAACTTTGTCAAAAGTTATAACTTATAAGCGATTTTCTGAAAAGTTCGATGGGAAAATGGCGACAGACGGAGTTTTCGAATACATGAAGCCATTGCGCCAGAAACCGAAAACGGGCAAAAATGGGCCTTATTTTCCCATTGAAAATTTGAAAAAATCACATAACTTTTAATAATAAGATAACGGTTGGTGCTGAAACTTGGGGATCTTGCTCGAACAACTGGGGCTACGTTCTGACGGAGTTTGAGCTCTCCGCGATGTCTAGTTTATTTTTACGGTACGGAAAGCCGGGTTCAGATTTCTCACGAACACCCTATACATCGATAGAGAAGAAGACATTTCTTTTGACTCTGGCAAGCTGGCAATTTTACCCTTTCAAATAATAAATGCTCCACCTACTAGCACCTTTGCAGTCAATCATAGTGCACTACATTACAAAACAGATCTATGTATTCTCTTCAAAGGGCCAATGCACCACTGGGTCCACCTAAAGTCCCTCAATAAAATCCATGCCTCGCGTTTCTTACGGGTACCGCCAACCATTGTTCTGCGAACGCGCAAGACAACGCGTCACTAGAGGGTGCATCGCCACCACTAGCTTCCAAGGGCCCCACAAGGCGCACGCCTCGTGCACTGGAAACTGAGTGAGACAAACAATCAAGAAGAATTAGGTCCGTCCCGTAGCCAAACAAACGGCCACTGAGGGCCACCGACCTGAGGCGCATGTGGGCGATGTCGTTGTAGAGGGCGGCAGCCACGACCATGTCCATGGGGGCCGTGACCTCGTAGCGCTCCGAGCCGTGCTCCATGACCAGAGGGTCCGACACATTGGGCACAAACATCACGTTGTTGGGCGTCACGAGCAGGGTCCCCGCCACCACTCCCTGGCCGTCAGTGATGTGCCGCGACGAGATCTTCAGGAACATCTCAAGGTTCTCCTGGAGGGATGACAGCCGTACCATGCACAACCTTCTAAATGCCGTGTGCTACAGGTTCACTCGTTACATTTGTAAATAGCTACAGAATTTACTAGTAGATCTATATGGGTGATTTCATCTCAAATCATGCAGGCAAAAAGGGTCGAATTTTAAATTTGGACGAAAGAAATGTTTGTTGTGGGGAATCTACCTCGGTGGTTCTCAAATGGGGTTCGAAGGACCGAGGAGGTCCGCGAAGTCATCCCTACAACATATATGTATTTTTTTACGTCATAATAAGAAATTTGATTCTTTTTGCCTGCACGGTTTGAGATTAAATTACACCTATATTATTCCACAGTTTACCGGTGAATCCACAGTAAACAGTGCCCTTGCCCTAGGATATCTACAAAACCCAAGGTTGCAATTTTTTTCTGATACTAACTGGTTTGTCTGTGAATTGACTTCCAAGTGTCTGTGCACCCATTCCCACGTGCACTGGACCCCGTGTGACGTATCTGCAGAACTGCCAAGGCTCCCCTCTCCATAAGAGTTGCTCCTGGGCATACCAGAAGCACTGAATGCACAGCATTTATAGGGTCAGCCCTTAGCACTGACGCTGCCTGCGGATGCGGGACACTGGTCGCGTATTGACCACAGGCTTTCCCAATGGTCACGTGTCTTTCCCAATGGTCACGCGACACAGTGACCTCACAGAACATCATGAGATAGTAGAGGAGCTACAGATCTCGCGCATTAAGAGCAACCTTGAGATATACCAAAGAAACTGTCAGTCTTTTCAACGGATGCCGTTCCACTGAATGGCGCTTTGACGAACGGCTGTGGGCTCCGGCGGTCATTTTCGGTACGCCAAGCAGATTCAAGACTGAAGGAATGCCGGCTGACCTTGCTCTCTTGATCTCCGGTGTCGAGCGTCTCCATCGAGGTCTGGTGCCGGTGCTCCAGGAAGTCTGACGGGGAGTCCGGGGAGGGGACTGGAGCATCCGTGGGGAGCACGCCCTCTCCCCGGACAGGAAGGAGCTCCCCGGCCCGTGTTGCAAGCCCATGCCGGGCGTCTGTTGGGGCGACACACAGAAGGTCGTTTCTCGAGCAGGACGCGGGGGTTGAATCGCCCAAATAAGCCCTCCGGCCCTGCGTCAACTGCGAAGGCTGGCTCACACACTTGCAACTGTGCTTACGACTGGGGAGGCTAAAAACGGTGCAGCTCGACGAGGTCAACGCCCGTGTTCTCGCTTTCGCCTGCCTCCACGAACCAGTTGGCTGCTGCTGCGTTAACCTGACACCTTTCATTACCGGGCAGATGACCTAGCTTTTATTCGGTTGAGTCGATTCATTGAAATTTTGATGCCCACAATGCACCATCTTTGGCCACCTTTGTACAAAAATTTCACCACAATCCGTTACGAAACAGATCTATGCGGTCTCAGAGGGCCAACAATCTATTTGACTCATGCGGCGATTTAAAACAAAGAAACGAGCTATAGTTTTTTGCGAGCCTCCAAGATTTAATCGACCGGTCAAAAATGCAGTGCCACATACTGACCTTGTCTCTGTCCTTGGGCCTGTCCTGTTCAGCTAAGTCCACGAGCTCAGCATTCTGAGCCTCTTTCTCTTTCAGGGGAATGTACAGCACCTGCATGATGACAGCAATGCTGTCAGACTGAAAATCTCTGTCGCTCAGATGTGCAATGCTAGCCTAAGACATATCCTTACAATGGATTCACTACAGACATCTAAGACAAGTGAAATTCGTTCGTGCTTCTTTTTTTTTTCCAGAAATTCAACACTATTATTGGTTGTTGCAGAATAGAATCTCTTGCCAAATAAGAAACTTGTTACAGAAACTAACGCCGCTAAATTTCAAGAAATTATCGCCGTCTTTAAGAGCCATAGTAGTCGGACTTAATATTGTAATAAAAACTGTAATTTTGTTATTGTTTCAATGGTAAGCGTGTACATGCTTTGTTCCCACTGTTTTTGTTATCTTGTTTTACGCTATTTTGTAATACCCAGAAAAGGGTCTTCAAGCTATAAAAATAGCTAATTAAAAATTAATAATTAATCAGACAAAACCACCTTCCCAGTCAGAGCTGTACAACTCTTGTTTGTTGAGGCATCAATGTTACATGGTGTCTGCCTTGTGCGTATGTTTAAAAGAATAACGCTAGAAGTGAAAAGCCAGCAGTGAAATATCTGTCTATGGTACAAACTTGCAGACTTGCACAACCAGTCAAATAGAAGAACCTTGTTCAAGTAGAACATGAGAAGAAACATATCAAATCATAACAATCATAAGATGGCTACTAGAATAAATAAAGAACTGGACTGACAAAAGCTGGAACCAGCCATCAGCTCCGCCTCATGAGCTGTCACACTTTACACCAAATTACTTTCACAACTAACTGCAGGTACAGTGCATGGGGAGGGATTGAACTAAAGAAAGAAATTGTCCAGGATTCTCGGAAACTGTACATGAAACAATGAAAATGAATGATTACTGCAAAGTAATGTCAAAACATTAGTTATCTTAGAGACATGAATGCATTCTCCACAGTTGTTGACTCAGAGAACCTTTTGATATTTTCAAGAATACATACACCTAATTATAACAATTTTCTAAAACATTGCAATGCTACTGCACAGTCTCCATGAAAATAAATTTATGCAGCTCACTGAAAATACCATGTATAGAAATGGGTTGAACTGTGTGGTGCTTCATCAAGAACTTATGCAAAAGTGCTTGTTGTTGCATTTTGATTTAAGTTTTGACACGACTTTAGCAAGCTGTTCGGTAAGCCGAAGGAAGGCAAGCCAATCCAAGGGGATCCATTTAGGAACCATGAATATAACCACCAGACACAACACTGGCGACAAGAGATGTGCCCAACATGCCGAGGTAACCTCATGCCTCCTCATCGGACCACCAAATGAGCAAGAAGGTCAGTTCACCGGCTCCCGACGCTCAGAAAATTTCAAGCAGCATGGGTTCAAAAGCAAGGTGGCGTTTGCTCCATCTTTGCTGGCTTTCCAGCCGTTCGATGTCAGTTCATCTCCAGCAACGCTCAGTGATCAGTGGCGACAATGGATTGACAGATTCGAAAATCTGTTGACGGCGCTCAAAGTTAAGGACGCAAAACAAAAGAAGGCTCTGCTGCTCCACTACACCGGCGAGGAAGGCTACGGTGTGTGCACGTCACTATCACAGTTGACAGCAACCCCACCCAGCTTAACCACGGCAAGTACCACTACGGGACAGACCGGCCAAAGCGATGCGGGAAGCACTTCTGGATCACCAGATGACTATGAAAAAGCAAAACAGCTGCTCCACGACCACTTCATGCAAGGTTTAACCGAGACTACAAAATCTTCAACTTCTAAAAAACGACCCAACAAGATGGCAAGACCATCGATGCATTTTACACGGGCCTCCGTGCTCAGTATGTCATCCACAAAACTACGACGTTTCACGCACCAGACCAAGGAGACACTCGAGCAGATTCTACTAACAAAAGGACGGACTTTCGAATTCACTTCGCGACAGCTAAAAGAAATGGAGACATCCGCGACAGACCAGGTTAATCACGTGATGCGCAAAGAGATGTCGTTGAAGCAGAAATCCACCCACACGTAAAAGCAGCAACAAACTACAACAACTGAAAGGAAGTGTTTCAACTGTGGTGGACTGTGACCCCACGAGCAAGGAAAGTTCTCTTGTCCAGCAAAGAGCAAAACGTGCAAAGCATGCAAAAAGTGAGGACACTTTGCAGACGTATGCCAAAGAAAGGGCCAACAAGGTGGACCCAACATGGCTCACAGGCTGGTTAGCACAGTTCGGGCTCTGATTCGGACGACCAAGCTTTCATGCTACAGCGCAACAAATCAAAGGCTCCAAAAGCTACGTTGACCATCGGTGACATGGACTTTATCGTGGACACAGGAGCTTTGGTGACAGACATCAGTCATTACATGTACAGCAAGATCCCAGGCAAACCGACTCTGAGTGGCCCAGTACCGAAAGTGTTTGCGTACGAATCAAGAACAGAACTTTTTTTAATGGGCAAGTTTTCTGCTGAACTCTGCCACAAGGACACCAAGTTGCGAGATACCATACTGGTAATAAGGACGTCAAGTGAGTCACTGTTGTGCTTCAAGTCAGCTGAAGCTCTGGGACATGTCTCAATCATGTAAAAGGTTTCTCCCTCGCAGAGCACCCAAGAGACATACACCGAGCTATTCAGAGGACTAGGAAAGCTAGAAGGAATTGAAGTGAAACTGCACATTGATCAGTCAATTCCACCAGTGGCACTGAAGCTACATCCCATCCCGTTCAACATACGCGAGCTGGTCACAAAAGAGATCCGGCAACTGGAGGAGCTCAGTGTGATCGAGAAAACCTCGGGCCCCACTACATGGATCTCTTCCATCGTCATTGTGCCAAAGCCACATGCACTGGACACTGTTCGGATGTGTGTAGACATGCGCCAAGCAAACCAAACCATCAACAGGGAGTGACATGTATCCCTAACACTAGATCTCATCATAAGCCTCAATGCGTCTGTCTTCTCGAAACTATATCTCAACGACGGATACCACCAGGGCCCGTTTTCTCAAACGCGAACCGTGGGTTAAAGTTAACTATTGTCCCTAGAAGGGGGAATTCTAGGTCACGTGACTGGGAGAGCAGGGGCGCCGAGGGAGGAGCAGTACCTACAAGCAAAATGGCCGCGACGTCGCTTAATGAGGGCTAATAGTTCTGCTTGGTTCTGCTGAACATTCATTTCGATCCGGCTGTTATATTAATGACGCACCATCAACCTATTAGCACGTCAAGCAAAGCGGTAGTTCAGAGGGACTTCTAAACTAACCGACGGCAGCATTCCGCGAACGCATCACTCTTCAGCAGTCCGGGATCCAAGACATATGACGGTAACATAAGCCTTGCAAGTGTTTTTATGGTGAGTAAAAAAATGTTTTGCGAACAAGTGTTGGTATATATTTATGCTAACACGTTTAATTTGTTACACTATGCACGCCAACTCGTGAGCAGCGATTACTTTGCGGAGAAAGGGGGTTATTTTCGATAAAGTCTTCGTTCCGGGTGAACAGCTGGGACATTGTACTGTTTTTTTGTTCGCAGTGCGCCGACAGTATGCCGACAGCATCGAGGTTTCTACATATCCCCGGTGGCCAGCAATTCAACGGTGACGAGAAGCTTAGCTTTAAGGCTTGTTCACACATACCCGTTTTCTTACGTTAGGTTACGAAAAGTCACCGGAAAATTCGTGCTTCGTATTAAGCGTGGCTACCAATTCAAAGAGATAGCCTGGCACGCGATATTCGAGACACGAATGTTTCGGTGACGACGAGCTATGACGGTGAGTTGCCGTGGCAACGAAGGATTCGTCGTAACGTAACGTAATGCCCGTGTCCCACTAGAGCGACATACAGAAACAAAAGACAACGACAAGCCCCAAACCAGAGTCTTTCGCGATTTGAGAGGCTTCGTAGAATAAAGGAGGCTATGCTCAAACACGAGCATCATGCACGCGAGGGTGTCTTTGGCAGGCTTGCAATCGCTCGTGCTTACTTCACGAGCACCGAACGACTACACGCCTGTCAAAGGTACCATCGCGAGCATGCTGCATGGGTTTGAGGCTTGTCGCTGTCTTTTGTCTCCGTCTGTCGCTCTAGTGGGACACGGGCAGCGCGGTATACGAATCAACCTTGCCGATGTCATCTGCAGAAGTCGCAGAAACGAGAAATAAACAAATACTTACCACAAAGAAAGTTGACGAGATCATCATTTCGCTTTTTTTTTCGTTTTTAAAAGTGATATTAGGATTATCTTGCGTCTTATTGCGATATGTAGCAAAACGCAGGTGTGCAGGTAGAGAAACCAAGGTAGCAGACGATAGTGTCCTGTCCGCAAACGTCGATTGAAAATGGACCAAGCGTCAGCATCGGGGGTTTGCGAACAGAGGCAAAAAAGTATAACATTAGACCATACTAGATCGATAACAACCAGCGGAAAAAGAGGATAAACAAAATGACTGGCTTGTTTCACCGATAGATGACGCATCTTACTGCCCAATCAAAAATAATTATTGTTGTTCTATATCCAGCCGTTTATTACAGTACCTAGGTACTTTTTCCTTCCTAGGCACCGTGGTTTACCAAAATGGGTTTACCATCGCTTCGAGAAAACCGGCCCAGCTAGTATTGCACGAGGACTCGAGACACATCCCAACGTTTGCAACTCATATCGGACTCTACCGATGCAAGCGTTTGAACTTTGGAATCAATGCTGCCGCTGAGCTGTTTCAAAACACGGTCTGACAAGTGCTCGCTGGCAACCCAGGCGTCATTAACATCAGCGGCGACATATTAGTGTATGGAAGAACAGACCAAGAACATAATGACTCACTGGAAGCTGCGCTACGACGCCTCAGGGATTGTGGACTCACACTCAACTTGAAGAAGTGCTCTTTCTCCCAATGGGAATTGACATTCTTTGGGCATATCTTCTTAGCGCAAGGAATGCAACCCGATCCAGCAAAAGTCCAAGCATTTCTAGACATGGCCCCACCAAACAGTCCAGCAGAATTGAGGAGTCTTCTGGGCATGATCACCTACTCAGGAAGGTTCATCCCCAACCTGGCAGACCTCATTGCAGCTCTTCACAACCTCACAAGGAAAGATGTTGACTGGCAGTGGACCATGGAGAATCAGGCAGCACTGGACAAGCTCAAAGACACTCTCACAAGCAGCCACACCCTGGCCTACATCGACAAGAAGGAGATCACCCACCAAACTGCGGATGCAGGTCTGCAAGGTCTAGGAGCCATACTAGCACAGGGAGATGGTGACGAACTTCGACTGATTGCCTACGCAAGCCGTTGTCTGATGGATCCCCAGAGCACAACTACTCCCCAAATCAAAAAAGAAACTCTGGCTGTCATGTGGGCAATCGAACACTTCAATGGCGAACATCACACTTCAACACTTCAATTGAACCTTCCCACTTATCACAAGCCCCTGATCAGCATTCTGACCCACCCCTCTGCACGACCATCTGCAAGAATCGAGCGTCTCTGACTGAGGATCCAGCTCTACAACTTTGCAGTACATCAAAAGGGCACAGAAAACCCATCTGACTGTACATGTCACGCCACCCGCTGGACTTCACTCGGAACGGTTACAGGACAGGTAAGGTTCCGGATGAGTATCTTCTGTTTGTCACAAACAGCGATACCAAAGGCTTGCAATGAAGACAAAACAAGTAATCGAGGCAGCCACAAAAGACTCAACATACTGCCAGCTGCGACAAGAAGCCGAGGGTGCAGAGAAACATCTCCTGTGGAGTGCTACCACACTCAAATCCCACAGGCACGTTGAGACAGAGTTTGCCGTGACGCTTGAGGGCATCATTCTTCGAGGCACAAGAATCGTGCTGCCAGCAGGTATCCAGCAACGTGCCGTTGAGCTCGCACACAAAGGCCACATGGGCATTGTAAAGACCACGCAACTCCTCCAACCTCGGTGTGGTTTCACAGGATGGACATGTTGATCAAACAAGCTGTGCACAACTATATTCCATGCCAGGCCTCAGCACCCACATCGCATCGTGATCCCATGGAGTCAACGCCTCTCCCTCATGGGCCATGGAAAAACCTGAGTATTGACCTCGCAGGACCGTTTCAGAATTGAAAGTACCTGCTCATTCTTATCGATAAGTGCTCACACTTCCCATCGGTAGGATAAGTAGCCTCGACAAATGCTCTGCAATTCCTGCGACGAACATTCGCTGAAATGGGCACCCCTAAACAAGTCAAGAGCAACAATGGGCCGCCTTTCAACTCAAGCGAGTTCAAGGAGTTTGCAGCCGAACCGAGATTTAAACATCACAGGGTGACACCACTTTAACCCGAAGCCAACAGTGATGCAGAGCGCTTTGTTCGAACTTTAAGCAAGGCCATCAAGGCTCTGCTTGTCCAGGGAAGAGATTGGATGCAGGGCATGGATGACTTCTTGATGTGCTACAAAGCAACCCCACATGCCACAACTAAGATATTCGTACGAAATTCTCTTTGGCAGACGGATGTAAATGGTACTACTACCACGACCCCCACGGAACAGAGGGAACCAGGACTTCAATGTGCGCCGAGGTGACGAGGCCACAAAAAGGAAATCTAAGACTGACGAGCGACGACACACTCGACAACACTCATTGAAACAAGGGGATATGGTATTGTGCAAACAAAAGAAGCAGAACAAACACTATACTTTGACCCAGACCCGTATGTGGTGACGAAGGTTCAAGGATCGAAAATCACTGCGAGATGGCGAGAAAGAGACATCACCCGAAATGCGAGTTTCTTTAAGACGATAAATGCTGATCTAAAGTGGCACGAGAAAGACGACGATGAAGATGACGATCTCCCTCCTCCAGCTGAAGACACCCCAGAGCAAGCAGGACAAAACATCGGAACGGCTGGACAAGATTGTCAAGAGAAGCCAGTCAATAGCCTGCCAGAGCTTGAAGAGGGCTCAAGCCCCCGCGCTATCGGAACTGACAGTGAACGGTTGAAAGTGTTCAACATCATTTGTATTTCATTTTTTACCTTTTCTTTTTCAACGCCTAAGTGGTTGCTTCAGTCGTTAAAGGGATGCTGAACCGAAATTCGGATTTCACAAAATAAGCTAGCAGAAGTGTTCAACAGGGCGCCATAAGCCACCAAACATCACTCATATATCTATATCTCGAGCGGATGGCCGTATTTCTGGAAAATAAAGGAACGAATGAGGGAGAACGTTGACGTCATCTTATCGCAGAAGAGTTGAGAAGGGGGAGAAATGGCCTCGCTTTCTTTCCTCTCCGCGCCCTCGCGGAGTCAAAGCGAAAAGAGGAGGGAATGCGAATCGCGAGGTCATGCGTCTTTTCGGCCTTGCGTGAGCGCGCTCTTCTTTACAAAAATACGACGATCCGTTAAAGATGCCGCTTAATGAGTGACGTTTTGGGATTTGTAGAGTCCTGGCCTATCGATTCTGCGTTGTTTTCTGAAATTCGATTTTCGGTTCAGCATCTCTTTAAAGGGGAATGTTGTGTTTCGACTTCAGTTTCGACATGACTTTAGCAAGCTGTTCGGTAAGCCGAAGGAAGGCTAGCCAATCCAAGGGGATCCATTCGGCAACCATGAATAAAGACGGCTATTAGTTTGCATAACCGGCTTCTTTCTGGTTTAAACCACCAGATACAACACTTGTGAACCAATTTCAAACTGTCTTAACTTAGGAGACAGCCAGCACTCACCTGACCAGGAAATATGAGCCGACTGTTCAGACGGTTTGCGATGGTCAATTCCCCGGGGTACACTCAAAACGAGCAGCAATTCCTGCTAAGGTGTCCGAAGCTTTCACCTGCAGAATCAAGGGAGACAACCGACAAGCATGAACATAAAGAAACAAATCATTTACACAGACAGCACCTTCACTTCCCTTCAAAGTGCAAAATGAAACTTACAAGAGAGTGCAATTCAAGATAATCGAAAGAAATACAGTTCTGCCAAAAATGTCGAACCACGCAATCCGAGAGAATGCGTGTTACCGTTCATTCTGGCCCATTCCTTCAGCTGTCATAAAGATTTCAGTTATCTATGTACCAGAATATTCCGAGAGATAGCTCACCTAATATAGAGAGCAAATCGATTAAAAATAAGAAGTGAGCTAACTTTCAGTATGCGATCAACAAAAGTTGAAGTGCTATTTCCAGATCATGTGACCTGCTAAACTTGTTATCTCAACTAGAGGCCATGGAACAAAGATAACTGCCCACCCCAGTCAACAATGCTCACTTATCACCTGCCTTATCTAACTAACATCATTTCTGCCACTATCACCATATGCCTCAGGCACTGCATTTACTAGGGGGAGGGTTATCTTTGCTAGGGGAGGGTTATCTGCAAAAATTACAAACCATGCCAAGTATAGGGGTGAGTTATCTTTAGAGGGTGAGAGGACTCATAGGTTATTAAGGCATAGATAACTGAAATTGTTTTATTAAAATATACAACAATTCATTTTCTCCTGAAACTATAGTTTTAGGAGAAAATTGTGATGCATAAACATGGGAATGACAGACAAGATTTTCGGTATCATATGATTTGTAAACAAACTGATGCATTTACAAGCTAGGTGTGCCAACTTTTTCGCATCTAAGCATGCAGCTCACAAAATTGTGTAATCGATGAGGAGGCGGCTTAAGGACTCACTTCCTTTTCCCAAAACACCCTTTGGGGACACCTTGAAGAAGGATTATAAAGGAAAAGTATACCTATTCTTATGCCACTGCAGAGACTTCGATCGCCCCAGTAGCAACCCAAACAGCAGTACCTAATCCATCTCCAAGAAGCTGCTTCAAACAGCCCCATTCACTCGTGGTTAGTTATGAAGTTGTCCCCCCTCCAACACCCCCTTCCACTCTAGCAAAAAGGACCAGAAACACACACACAAAAATAATAAATAAAAAGCAACACTTGTAAGAGGGGCTTCAAACAGCTTGCAGCTGCCGGATTCTGCGTTCAGAGCTGTAACTCCCGAGTGTCATCCTCAATCTTTTTTTATTTCGCTGGATTTTTGTTTTTGGATTGCGCAGCCATCTGGGCTTCACGAAACAACCCGGCTTATCGCCCTCGTCTGGCCCAATACCACCGCAGCTAGGAGCTACAGACGATGTTTGCATCCATCTGAAGCAAACATTTGTTACAGAAACAAAAAAACAACCAGTTGAGTACTTGTGCCTGCTGTACTGACTACTAATATAATTTTTGTATGCTTCCCTTCATTATGTGCCTCCAAGCAAACCGAGCCAATTATACTTTGCGGCTGTAAAACCATTACTGGACAACTGACACAATATACATGCGACAGGAAATTGCGTCTAAAGCGTGGAACGCTTTTTATTGGAACCCTCCAATCCCAAAAATGTGTCCATCCGTGCACTTGCCCACTCAATTTAATGGGAAAATTGACATCACATGATGTCAAGGTATCACGTGACACCACGACATGATGTCGTGTCATGTGACCTGATCCGGTGACATCAGACGCGATGTGAATTTCCCCGCTAAATTTAGCGGTGACAGGTCGTTTAACGTCACTATCACTGCTAAAAGTTGTGGTAAAATCACTAAGCAATATGTCCTTCCCTGAAACGACTGATAATGCCTTCGAACAAGTTCAAATGGTTGCTCCCGAAACATTCCCATTATAGGAATTTGAAGAGGAGGGACCTGCTAATGCTTTTTTTCGTAATATTTTCCCCAATTGCAATTACATTTTAAGGGCACAGGGTAAGGTAAAATTGGAAAAAAAATCGATTTTAGTTTTTTTTTCGCAATTTGAAAAGTTTAGTTCTTTCTGGACATTTTCCATTGTCACGGTGTTCTTAGAAAGTTATATTTCGGGCTGAAAATCACTTCTTCCGAATGCAAGTAGCAGGTGACCACGCCTCCTTTTGGGATACGCTCCCCGTTTAGCGATGAATTTTCCAACAAAAGAAATTCAACACCAGACCTAAAAGCTTATCCGGTAACAGATAATCTAAAAAAAATTATCTGGCAACTATTTCATAGCTTTTTCCAACCAAGACAACCTCCGAGGACGCTGTGTACGTTTTTTCCAGGTGTGTACCATGT
>JAZHYW010033081.1:0-30201 GCA_037355805.1 Ixodes ricinus | reverse complement strand
CACCAGAAGTTAAACAGAACGCTTGCTAGCCAGGATGTCATCTTTGCCAGCCAAGACGTTTTGCCCAATAGCCAAAATGTCTTTTGTGCTAGCCAGGATGTCACTCCAGTTCACAGGGACAAACCAACACCGCCAAGGCCGAAGGACCCCAACCGGCGTCTTAACAAGTGCCACCAGTGCTCGAAGTCTGGAAACAAGAGCTGGCTGAAACGTCACTTTTGTATTCGTAAGGTCACCTCTCATGTGCAGCATCAGAAGTTAGACGGAACCCTTACTAGCCAGAATGTCATCTGCGCTAGCCAAGATGTCGTACCTGCTAGCCAGGATGTCATGTCCACTAGCCAGGGTGCCTCTCCAGTTCACCAAGGCAAACGGATCCTGCCAAAGCCGAAGAACCCTGACCGGCATCTTCGCAAGTGCCACCGGTGCTGGAAATCATTTGAAAACCAGAGCCGTCTAGAACATCACTTTTGTGTTTTTAGGGATACTTCTCATGTGCGGCTCCAGAAATTAAACGGCACATCTGCTAGACAGGATGTCATGTGCGCTAGCCAAGATGTTGTCTGTGCAAGCCAAGGTGTCGCACCCGCTAGCCAGGCCGCCATCTGCACTAGTCAAGACGTAGTGCCCGCTAGCTATGACATCATCTGCACTAGCCAAAGTGTTGCACCTGCTAACCAATATGTCGCACCTGCTAGTCAGAATGCCATTTGTGCTAGCCAAGATCTTACACCCGCCAGCCAGGACGTCATCTACGCTATCCAAGATGTCGCCCTCGGTAGCCAGGATGCCATCTGCACCAATCAAAATGTTACTCCTGCTAGCCAGGACACCACCTCCACTAGCCAAGATGTTGCGCTCATTAGCCAAGAGGTCGCACCCGCTAACAAGGACGCCCTCTGCACTAGCCAAGGTGTTGCTCCAACTAACCAAGATGACATCAAAGAGCGTCCCAGCGTTGAATCCGAAAAAGAAATGCTGTACACTTGCAACCAGTGCAATGAGTCATACTCTAAAGAGACGCAGCTTGCAACCCACATGCGTGTGCACGCTGGCAGCAACCGCTACCGGTGCAAAGATTGCACCAAAACGTTTGTCCGCAAGTTTGGCCTGCAAGTCCACATGTTGACTCACACCGGCGAGAGACCCTTCAAGTGTCAGCTCTGTCCGAAAGGATTCACCCGGAAAGTGCTGCTGAGATTGCACGGTAAAGTGCATGCCGAGCAAAAGTACAAGTGCAACCTCTGTCCAGAGAGTTTCCAACGCGAGATGTCGCTGAATAAGCACAAGCGCATGCACGCCCCACCGAAGCGCTTTCCGTGCGACTGCTGCCCCGAAACGTTTGCGAGCGTGGCGGAGCTGAGGGTGCACGTGCGGGTTCATGCCCCAGAGTATCGCTGCACAGAGTGTGGGAAGTCGTTCGATCGGAAGGGACCGCTCGCGATCCACATGGTGACCCACACGGGGGAGAAGCCGCACAGTTGCAACATCTGCCCTAAGAGGTTCTCACAGAAGGTGACCCTAACGGTCCACCTCCGCTCTCACGCCAACGACAGGAAGTACAAGTGCGAAGTCTGCGACATGAGGTTCCTGCGGAAGCAGGTACTCGAGCGCCACATGGTGGTGCACACTGGAGAGCGGAAGTATGCGTGCGAGCACTGCCCGAAGCGGTTTGCACAGAAGGCGACACTCTTGATCCACGAGCGGACTCACAGCGGCGAGCGGCCCCACGCGTGCACCACCTGCGAGAAGAGGTTCACGACCAGGACAAACCTGGAGCGCCACGTCACAACGCACACCGGCGAGCGGCCCTTCAAGTGCTGGTTGTGCCCTGCAGCATTTGCCACCAACTCGACGCTTAAAGGACACGTGCAGACGCACAAGCGAGCGCACGAGTACAAGTGTGTCGTGTGCAAGCTTGTCATGTACAGCAGGAAGGGTCTCAGTGGCCACATGAAGAGGCACGTACGCAAGGCCAAGTCGTCCGATGTCGTGAAAGTGGGCGTGCCGTAAAGGTACTCCGTTGAATTTTTTTTGTTTAACTCTTGTGTTCTCTGATGTATACACCAACTGAACTCTTAAGGCCTGTTCACACTCTTGCGAGTCAGTACGACCGAGAGAGACCAGATTGGTTTTAGGACCGGATGCGCTACAGCGGAGCTGGTCCTAAGAGATCGCAAGAGGCTTAAAACCGGTCTGGTCTCTCTCGGTCGTACTCGGTCGCAAGAGTGTGAACGGGCCTTTACGTCACGCTGCAGGGGTGGCTCTTCGGGCGCAATTCCGGTCTAGGAGTTCGGCTGGAAGTCACCTTGCGGGATGGGCATTCCTGTGTTGTTATGGAAGAAACTGGAGTAAAACCTGCCTTCTCGTCAAAATGCCGCGACTGGGATTGTACCAGAAGAACACATGATTAAAACAGCACAAAAACACACAGACAAGTAGAAGAAGGGACACAGACACAGGCCCTTTTTGTACTTGTCCTTGTGTTTTTGCACTGTTTTAATTATATGTTTACTATGTACCACCGACTAGCCCACCTCCAAACATTACTGCACTACCAGAAGAACTGAGAAAGGTGTGAAGATCAGTTTTGATGTGTTTTCTGCTTGCCCAGTTCGTCTGAGAATGTGGATGGGTACCATGACAAGGGAAAGCCAGACACCATTGGACCACGATTCCTTGTGCGGGAAGCACTTTAGTTTTAATTCGCGGTTGCTTGTGGTCGTCAAACTTATCTGTTTTGTTCTAATGTGAACTTGGCGAAACCATCAAGTTGTCCGGACCACCCGCAGACCACGTTCGGTGCATCTTCACGTTCAAACGGCCGTCTGGTCATTTAAACTGTCTGCTCTTTCAAACTCGTCCAGACTGTTGTCTGCTCACTCAAACGACAACAGCCAGTAGATGGAGCGTTGCAATGGGAAGTAAGTGCAGGCCTCAAAAGACTTAAGTTTGAAGGTTGTTTGGGGGAAGTAGGCTCAGTGTAAAAGTGGATGGAAGGAGATGTTGGTCATTGTTACCAGTGGCCATCACCGACTTGTTATGCCTGATTCACTTGTTCCGATCCTACTTGCGATTTTCAGTATTGACATTGAGCATCGTGCTGCGACTGAAAATAGCGGGCAGAACCTCATCATGTGAATCAGACTTCAGCATCCATTCTGCGGAATTCGTGCGGAATAACGCCGCATGTCACGTTATTTACACAAAGATTTCGATGTAACTAGGGTGACCATACTCTGAGTAAAAAAGCAGGGGCAAAGCAAGACAAAAAGAAAAAGCTCTTCTACTACTCGGTTCACCGTGAAAATGCACACTTTTCGGGGGCTTTTCGTTGATTAGTTGAGCACACTAGCACCTTTTTACCTATTCTGCAAAACCTAAGCATGCCAAATTTAGTAATATAGAAAAGTGACCCGTGCACACCTATATGTGAACAAAACTTATTGGCAAGTGGAGCCACAGTAAAAGCTAAAAATCAAACTACTGGAGATATAATTTTTATCCTATGTTTATTCGAACACTGTCGTGAATAGGCGTTTCTTGTTTTCTTCACTTGCTTGGTACTGACTTTTGCGTACAAGTTCCACAAAAACAGGAAATTTGACTTCATTCGGGTAAGATGACAGGACGGCATGTGTATAAACCTCTAAAACGGGACATATGGTCACCCTAGGTGTAACGAGCCTAGTTAATTTCGCTCAGGCCACAATTGCAGCAAGACATTGCTAGGAAGACATAGAATCAACAATTACAATGCGGGAGAGAGCACGGGGACTCGCACTGATGCTGACCACATCACAGTCCAATGGTTTGTTGATCATTGATGCGGGACGCGAGAGTGCCTCGGCAGCACGCGCAACGCTGGTGGCATGCCGCTGGGGCGCTCCGGTTTGGAAACACAAGTTGGTGCACTAAGCTG
This sequence comes from Ixodes ricinus, assembly GCA_037355805.1. NCBI lineage: Eukaryota > Metazoa > Arthropoda > Arachnida > Ixodida > Ixodidae > Ixodes > Ixodes ricinus. Next base: position 26,279 of record JAZHYW010033081.1, on the reverse strand, counting down.
CATCTTCTTTTTTTTTTTCTTCACAAATTTCTTTTGGTGCATTTTCAGCAAACAGGTTTTATTCTATGAATTTGGATCTTAACAGTGCAAGATTTAGGCTGTCGATGTCGGTCTGAAGCGTGTCATGGGTCGCTGCTGCAGTTTCGCCCTGCCAGACAGCTCAAAGAAATGCGACTCTGACACTAGCTTTTTCAGGAAGACTGGCTATTTTTAGGTGGGGTTGAGGGGGAGGTACAACTCGTACATAGGGAGCTACTTGTGGACCGGAAAATATGGCATATTGTCTGAATACTTGGGCCATCACTTTCTCAGATTGTTATTTAGTACCCTTGAAATTCCGTGTATAGTTATTGAGAAAACTCCAGAATGAAGGCAATGCCAGAACCAATAATCAAAATTTATCCCCGTTTTTAATGGTACTACATCGCTGGAGGGCAGAGGCAGGCAGTTCAGAAAACAGTATGTCACATTTGTTCAGTGCTGCCGAGCAGTGCACAAGTGAGATTCTGCAACATTTATTTGACACCATCAAACTTCTTGCATCCAGTTGGGAGAAAATTCCCTGCCCCAAACAGTTAACCCATGCCCGCTGCTGGCATCACTTTTCAGTGTTGCTAGTAGAAACTTTCAGTCTGAAATGACAGTTATGACCCAAATTGAAAATTCAGTAACCTTGTGAGAGAAAAAATTATGCTGGCATTATGTTTGTTTACTGATGTATTGGTGTGTTGAACCAATTTCGAGGCAGGTCAGTGACTAGCACCAGTGTGCAGAGTACCCTGTAAAGACACTTTTCGTCTCAGCCAAAGGTAGTTGGCGTAGCATGAAGTTGTTTGCAGCCCTGAATAAATCCGCTCGTTACAGGTTGTGAGTCCCTAGGCTAGATTTTTATTCACACATTGGGGCAGTGACCATCTTTTGGCATTTCGTTTGTTTCCACTGTTTGGGACAATGGTAATTAAGGGCTACTCTTGGTGGTGCCTTTTGTTTAGGTGATTTGAAACCGATGCCACAACCTATGGCCTAGTGAAAAAATGTGTGGCAAATAGCTAGGCAGTTGTGTTGCATACGGGAAACGATCTAGCATCACAAACACTTATTTCATAGTTTAGCAGCACATCTAGCCTGTTCAACCAGACGCCTGTAGTTCACGGCGGTCTCCATCAGATAATTTAAGGCATGTCATATGTACACTTGAAATGATAAACCTGGTGATCTTCCAGAACCTTCCTTGCCTACCTCTCCTCCTCACTCCACCCCTGGTCACATGACCTTGTTAACCAATCGGCGTCCGAGCACTCCACGCCTTCTCCCACATCCATCAACCAATCGGTGTCGAGCCTCGTGGCCACACTTTTATCCAGGCTTCGCTTTTGGCTTTCACAAAATGCCAAACACCTAACCACAAAACGGGATATGTTAACCACAAAACGGGAACGGGACATATCCCAAAAAATTGGAATATGTTTAGAATGTGCACCTTGGAACCATAAAGGCCCTCTCGGGTGGTCAGTGGCCGAATGCGTTAGCGCGCCACAGTTCAGCGTATATGGAACAAGAGGTCGTACTGCAGGACCCAGAGGTTGTAGGTTCGATTAGTACCACTTGGAAGACAAGGCCCACGCATGACGTCAGTCGCTAACAGGTCCCTGACTCGCCCCAAGCAGCAAGCACTCTATAGGTCGGCGAAAGTATGTTACAAAATGGCAGGCGCGCTGATGCAAGCTAGGTGGCGCTGCGTGGGTCTACTATTGATGACATTTGGGGAGGAAAGGTGCGGGCCTTTTCTTCTAGGTGCTACTGGCTTGATCCCCACCCCTTGTTTTTAGGCTTTTCATTATGTCATCTGGCGCATCCTGGTACAGCAACAGACGAGTGCTAGATGTGACACAACTTCGGGAACAGCTCACGGAATGCTCCAGGTTCCTGGCAGGCCCGGATCGATAAGCCATTTTCACCCCTTTCTCCGTGTGCAGCTGCAAGGTAAGTTTGGTCCTGTCATTTTCTTTTTCTTTCTAACGTTTCCACAACTATCAAGGAGCAGTTCTGATTTCGAGCAAAGTCTATTGATTAGTTGGGGGGGAAGGGGGTTGCTTCTCCTGGCGCTTGTCGCTCAGCTTTATACCTGTTGACGCACACTGTTTATTGTGTTGTGCTCTTGCAGCGTTGTCCATTCTTGCGAGATTAGAGTCCCACCGATTCAGTTGTCCCATTTCTTTATTTCCTCTATGCAGCAGCATCGGTGCAACATGGCATTCACACTTGCGACAAGTGAACAAGCTTAATTATTCTGCTAATGAACACTCAGTTTGTCAAACAACGTTTTAGCGAGCGTCGACTTTTCATCGAAAGACACTGTAGCGAATGGTTGGCCGCCTCGAAGCGGCGTTTGCGGGTGGGCCAGGTAGGTTAACATTTTCGTAATGAGCCACCACAGACTGTCGCTACGAGCGGCGTGAACACAGGGGGACGGGTGGGTTACACACGCGCCCCAGTTATGCGCTAAACACATAGATTTGCTCAAATGACCGCTGGTTCTCTAAACGTCATTCGCTCATGTGATATAAACTTGCAAAAAATGTGACAAACTTCAAAAGCGGCATTGCACAAGAACTGTACAGAGGACATGCATTCAACGACTGCAGAACGTCGGAGTGATTGAGAGCCTGACATGTACTGTGAGCTTGATAGTAATGTCCAGAGAAAATGAGTGTAGATATATAGTGTATATATAACAATGCAATGATACGACACTGTGTTGTTGGTTGCTACAAGTCTCTGTTAGCTTGCAGGTTTAACATTTTACAGCAGACTTCTCTCCTGACTCAAAAGACCCAAGATCATAGTTTGCCTAATGAATCGAGTATAAACAGCAATTTTTAAATTAAGTTGGTTCGGAGTTTGATCACAATGTTTCAACACTGTGGCAGCATTTCTGCTTATACCTGGAACCAACCTGATACATTTAAGATGAGTCATTCCAGATCGTAATATTCCCAAAGTATGGCAGGAACGTATGCACAACTTCAAATTGGCATATTCAGTTCCTAGCTTTATTAGATTTAGTGGCATGCCCTTCTTAGCTAAGAAACATAACTTTCTGACTTGGAGCTTCCGTTCCCCTTTCACATTTCTCTCCCTTCACAGGGCTGTATGATCATGTAGGCAAAGCTTGTGCTTTTTTTTTTTATCACAATCCTCCTGCTCCATCAACTTTTGTGACTCGCTTGACCTGGATTTTGAGTAGTTAGTCCACACAAAGCTGAAACTCTGTGAAGTCATTCAAACGCAATCTGTTTTATCAGCCGAAATCAATGTAAGAAACATTGCAAAGGATTGTCATGTGACCTCATGACGTGACGTGACGTCACCACATAGGTTGCGCACAGCTCATTCACAACACATCCTGTACTTCCTGGTCTTTGTCAACATGATCAAGCTAGTGCAATTCTTTTCTTCAGAACATGTCTTGATTATATATCTTCATTGCATCAGTACCTCAAACACCTGTACACAGTAGCACAAGCACCTTCGACTTTGTTTTCCTGCATGCCTTGTCTTTACTATCCTCTATCTCACTAGTACTGTGGCACAGCTACGGAAGTACGAGAGAAAGAGGCAAGCCTCTTTTGTACGAATTCTGAATGACCGGGCTAATCTCCGAGGGAGAGCAAAGAGATGTGGAATACACAGAAGAGGGTCAGCTAAGAGGAGATTTCCTTCTTCCCCTCCTTTCGACTGCTCAGGTTACGCTCTCTCCCCTGTACCTCTACCAACGCTGTGCCCAACTAGTGAGTAAAAACCAGCCTTTACTATGGTAAGGTCTACTGTAGCAATCTGGCAACCAAAGCCATGTGTGTGGGGGTTTCTCTACAGCACCACAAATGCACATCGTGGCAGGCTAAGGAAGCAGAGTCGTGTCGCGATGGTTGATGGCCAGTCTCGGCCGTGGGGATTCCGAACGCTCGAGTGTCGTTGAAAAATGTCCATGTCCTCCATACTAGCTTATGGGATGATTGAGCTGCAGAAGCGGTAAAGGGCACTACCACTAGTGCATTTGTGGGTTTGTAGAAAAGTAGTAAAGCAATTTTAAAAGTTGGCTTTAAGATGAAGTTGAAAGGCAGGGTTGGCAAAGTAGCCATCGCGTAAACGGCTTGAATGTGCCTAGAAGGAAATGCTCGCATTGTAAGAAAACAAAACAGAACGAAAGTGGTTAATAGAATCGAAACTTGTCAGACAACCGTTTAAATTGTCTATTGATACTTGTTGTATTTACACTTGTCACTTGGTATAGCTGACAGATTTCTGGAATGAGATGCCTTGCTATGAACTGTCTGCTACTAAGGCAGCTTGCACGGCAGTGTAATTTGTCCATCCTATTTTTTTTTATTTGAGTGAATGTGTGAGGACGGATTACCCTATTACAAAAACATGGCAGGAATGTGCAACAAAAATTCATGTTTTGGCAATGATTTGTGAATGTGATGCAAATAGGTTTCGAATGATGATGAGCATAGCAACGTCCATTATGGCCACCTATGCAAAGGGAACTATCAAAATGTATGAGCCAATTCCTAGAATCCCAATGTACACAGGCTCAAAATACAAAATATGCAGATTATATCGTGGTTTAACTACATTAATTGCAAAGAGCATGACAAAAGCACTTCATTCATTTTTGTAGGTCGTGAAGCTTGTAGCACTGATACTCAATATCACAATGAACTGTACATGTTATATAACTTGTTCACCAGTTCCATAACCTAAATACTGGGCCCTATTTCAGAGCTGCTGTCGAGCCCACTTTCAACGTCTCGCAGACTAGGAAGTATTTATAAGCTGTCAAACTGGTGAAACTCCAGTAAGCATTATATGAGTGCATGCAACACACATACAGGTAGAGCTCCTTATATGTACATGCACACGAACAGCTGCAAAAGCCTGGTCTAAGTATGAAGATTTTACAGAAAACCATAGTGGGATCGAGGAGAGAGGGGCGGGGGTGTGGGGGTGAAGCCACTGTCGGGTGAACTGAGTTTGCCTGGTCCAAAATGCTTCCTCCATCTCTGCATCCATTCATATTGTTACCATAGCCTCCAGCTGTTTTCAAGCAACTGGTCCAGTCGGAGCCATGGGGTTCTTTAAATACGGTCTACTAAAAGACTACTAGAAGACTGCAGCCATCAAAAAAGATAGATTTTCCGTATCATCTCAAAAATACATTTGAAGGGAGAAAACAGGGTAACATAAGTTGGCCCAACAAAAAGATTTTCCTGCCTTACTGCATCACAGACCGTGTTGGCACAACGTTTAGAATAAAGCAAAAGGACGATCTACAACTGAGATATAGAATGATCGTTCTAAAAGTATGCCTCTTTAAGCCAGATTTTTTCAAAACTTTGGCTGAACAGCCTAAAAAGACATAAAAATCATATTGTCAGCTTTAACTTTAGCTCCAAATGCACACATGCTTAAAAACTGGCCATATGCTGCCAACTGAACCATGTGCAATGCAGCTTCAAGAATGCTGCGGAGCAGTTGTGCCATCACATTTACTTTGTCGCGTGACACAGCTGTCCTGTGGTGAAACTACCCTACTGTCTTTTATGGGATGGTCCTAAAATTGCGCCGCGCAGGAGGCCCTTCAATTGATGACGAGCTCCCCGTGCACCCGCCTTTCCCCTCCTCTGCTCGGCTACGTCGGCTTGCGAGGTCACGAGCATGTCGATGAGCAGAACTGGCGGATTCCGCTTTGACTGCCTCACTCGCCACGTCGTGCCACTCGATTCACAGGCAAGGTACCAGTGTGGTGCGACGTTTCCGACTGGTGTGTTTACGGTGTCTCTAGTTTATCCTCTCGAATTCGGCCTGCCGACAACGTCACAGCTGTGTAATGCTGCGGGTCGTCGTGATCCTAGTGGAGGGCACAGCAAACTAGTGAAGCAGATATGACAGATGCACTCTCTGCTGTGGGTCGCCGTTCAGCTGACGGCAGCTCCAGAAGTCTGGCGCTTCTACAACCAACCGCCGGGATTGTGACGGTTTGCACCGTCGGTGGTTTTGTTTTGTGGCCGGAGCGTCCGATGTGTGTGCAGTATCGGCGCCGAGACGTATCGACGATGCCCCCTCATAGTTCCTACCCATGACGTCATGACCAGGATCATCAGCTGCGAACAACAAGTTTGATGCATGGGATGTCGAAAAGCACGACAAAAGCTTGGAGTCGTCGCATTCTTTCACCACCAAAGTTGACGCTCTTGCATTACTCTTGCGATGGAAGAATTATTCGTACTGTTGTCACCGCCAGGATGAGAATGACAGGACGTCTCTTTCGGATGTCCAAACTCCAACATGCGCCCGTTGCCTTCCATTGTGCATTGGCTGCGCTGCATGCTCCAAGTCGAAGTTTGCGGGACGCCGAAGTGTCATGGAAGGTAGGAAGCTCACGGTAGAGGCTCGACAACTGAAAGACCTCCCCGTCATTCTCGTCCTGCCACCGACTATAAAGATGCTTAGGAGAGCGTCGGTCCAGTCGCGGAAGGCCGACTGCAGCGACGCTTTCGGTCGCGCACGTCACCCATACCAGGACGCCAAACACACCGAGACGCTGGAATTGCAGACTCGAAGTCGGCGACCCTCAGTGGGCGTCTTGTTCGGACACCGTGTAAGCTTTGTTCTCAACGCCGCCCAGGTCGTTGGTGGCTTCGCCGGGCGTGAACTTGCGCAGCTCCACCTTGATGCCCGGGGCTGTCTGTCCCGTGGCCACCTTCCACTGGTCCTTGAGGCTTGCATCCGATGGACCCCAGGCCGGAGAAGGCCTCATGGCTCGTCGGAGTTTCTGCGTGAAGGCGTCATAGAAACGGGAACTCTTTCTTTTTTTTTTTTTTTGTAATCTTTGATTTGTTTCAGAATTGTCTAAACACACCGTCAAACATCGCTGAACTAGTAACCCAAATATTAAAACGATATAAGCTATTTTTACGGATTTCTTTAATTTTGGTGTTCACCGATTTGGAAATCATGAAAACGTAGTGATTAGAAAAAAAATATGATGGTGTAAAACCAATGCTTGTGAAGCTCGTTCCAACACTCGCACAGCGGTATGAAGCAAATGCGTGGCATGCCCTGTTTTCTAGACTGCCTGCTCTACCTGCAAGCCTGCCTGCCAAGGATGTTGCGGCACTGAAAAGCGCGGGCATAGTTGAATGTTAGTTTTGGCGTCGCTTTCATTTACTCAATAGACCGATCTCACCAGCTAGTTTAAGTACGCCACCGCTGCCCACATGCATCGTGGGAGCTGTAGGCTTTCTGCACGCGGGACAACCGTACTGGAGGTCTGCGCGAGCAGAGCACGAGGCGGCATGAGCTCTCTCGTGAACTGGCGTCTGCCCCCTACGAACTACAGTTATGGCGGCGTCACGGATGCGTGGAACGCTTGGTGAGATCGGTCTATTCACGAGACTAGTCTGAATACAGAGGTACTAAATAGCATGCCGGAATAGGTAAAGGCCGGGGATTCAGAAAAGTTAGTTTGGGTAGCTATAGCCAGACTGTATTCATGCTGCACTCATGGCGTTGCTTCATTGATCCCGTAAGCCAAGGAAACGTTTCCATTCAAAAATGTTTTCTAATCTAACTCTTGACAACGAATGGGAGCAGAAACAAGCGAAGATTGTCCTTTGTCATAGGTACAATTTAACATGGAGTTGACCGCACTCTAATGCATTTATTGGTCCCTGTCACCTGACGTCACGGTGTCCCACTTTCTGACTATAAGTCATGCGATGTCATTGTCATGATGTCACGTTATAGTGTCTGCTGATGTCACGTGATGTTACATCACATGTTACCTTGACACCGGTTTTGATATGATGATCTAGATGCGAATTCGGCAACCTTTCACATCGGTGGGTCAAGTTGTCGCGGAGGCCGACACAGAGGAGGCCAAACGGCAAGTCGTGAAGGAGAAAAAAGGCAAAAAGAAAGTGAAGACTTTCTCTTTACAAGTATGGGGATGCCGGACAACGCCAAGTGGAAGTGCTGCTTGTTCCTGTCTGATTCCGTTTGAGGTCAAAACTGCCACATGGTCCTTGAGTCTGTGTGAGGAAGCAGCAGGGGTTGCCTGGCGGGGGTGGGAGAGGGCTGGCCTGGCTTTATTGGTATCGTGGCGGGGGCCGGGTGAGACTTCCTTGGGGCCATGGGTTGCCAACCCGCGATTTAAATCAATCAATTTTCGTGAAAACTGATCCCGGAAATGTCTTTATAACTAGCGTTTGTGTATCGTGTGTTGCTTTCTATGAGCCTTTCTTTTCATCTAAATCGAATGATCATCAGGCAAGAAAGATTTATCACACTGAACACATGCACAAAGTGGTGCTCTTCTGACCAAATCGGAGCGTTCAAGTTTCTGCCTTCTGCTCCATTAGTCAGTTATGTAATGTACTACAGCGAAAAAACAAAACGCAAAGGTAAAAGCAAATAAAGCGTATTTTGCTAACTAGAAACTGAAACTGCTTTTGCTCTATTGTGGCAGGGTTTACATCAACAAGAGGTTGTTAATTAAACTGTTAAACTTATACTATTCCTTCCTTCCGACATGTTTTCGGCACTCAGCCAGATTGAATAATCAATCTCGTGTTTAAAATAAATAAAACCCGAACACATTCATCAGCTTTCTGCGAAGCTCCGATGGCAGATGCGTAGCCGTGCCCTCACCTGGAGGAAGGTGTTACCGGGGGCCCTGTAGATGCTGACGGCGGCCCAGAAAGGAATCTGGAGCATGACGAAGAGCGTGATGGCCCAGCCGATGCCCACGGCCCAGCCGGGGTACACGTATTTGCCGTATTTGAGCGGGTCCTTCTGGTCCAGCATGGCAAAGATGAAGATGATCTGGAGGAATCGAGACGGACATTCGCTGGTTAGTGCAGGTATGAAAGGTTCCTCGTCCCAAGTCAAATATAACTGAAGATAACAAGTTTATGGTGGAGGTCATTTTAAAGAGACTAGTTTTAGAATGAGGGACCCCAACAATTTGGGTGCCCCGAGCAACCCAGGGTGTTGCACTGCACATGCTCAGACGTTCTGCTCGTGCTCTGTGCAACGCCCTAAGGTGTTCGAGGACCCACGGTGTTGGAGGCCCCCTATTCTAAAGCTCTCTACTGTGGGATTGACGTCCGAGCTCAACGGTGTTTTAGCTCGAACTCTTTTCTCATTAGGGCAAATGTAGAAGATCGTTCCGATACCTCCGACAACGATGCGATGCATCTCGAAAAGCATCGGCGAATTATCGGGTTTTATTGTCGGAGTCATTGGAACGATCTACTGAAGCTCCTAGTAGTATACGCGACATGCGATTGGCGTGCATCGCAAAGCTTGCACAAAGATCTCCAGGGAATAAAAACTTTTTTTCTCCACCGGTGCACACTCCTGCACAGACATCCCCTTCTTTCTAAAGGGGTCATTATATGTTAGCCCTAATAGCTACCAAAAATATTGTCCATGTGCTTTGCTAAGAAACTGATTTTTTTATATATATATACAGTCAAAGCCTTCTCTATACTGACAAAGCCTGGCAGATCGCCATGAGACGCGGCCGCCAAAAGTGAAAAGGTAGAGCTGCAGACAACGGATGGGAGTAATGGGCGCCCCGCTGCGGCGAGACGCCGAAACACACTTCTCCCGAGCGATGGAACGTCCGCTTGTGCTCCTCGCGTTCCTCGCGCGAAATGTTCTGTGCTTCCAGATCCTCGCGCTCCAAATCTGCTACCGGGCGCTCTATCGCTCCGTCGTCAAACTGCCAGGCTTTGTGAGTATAGGGGAGGCTATGATACAGTAAAATATGGAACACAGCGCGCAAACGGCAAGGACACAAAGAAATGGACGCGGGACTAGCACTGATATACGGGCCGTTTTGTTCATTGATATACATCAACATCAGCGTTGATGTATATCAATGGTGATGTTTTGCCAAACCTGTTTGATAGAATGTCCAGCGCAGCGCGAAGCGCGAGGCGCGTGCTCTTTAATTCCTTTTCCTCTACAAGCTGTACATATATACAACGAGACTACAGCGCTATATAAGAGTCTGTGTCTCACATCTTCCCTTTTCTAACAAGGAAAAGTCAGGTGGCGTAACGTTTTGGTCGAACAACACATCTTCCACTTTTCGTGTGTGTGTGGCTCGTGTCGGTACATGCAGGAACGGACAGGGGTACATTCGCTGTACTTTTTCGATGTTGGGTGGTTTCGGCGGTCGCTTCAGGCATCGGGACTAAGTGTGTCCTGTTGCGGCGAACGGACGTATCGCCAGTGTCCACCCAGTATGATCTCGGCTCCTCAGCTGACCTGTGGACAGTGCCGAACTTCTCGAGGTCCACTACCCAGACGTCCGTGTCGATGTTCAAGTCGGGAAGATTTCGCACCCCATGGCGAGAATCAAACCAAAGTTTCTGCTTCTTCCTGCTTTCTTCTTCGTATGCCCTTAGTTTCTCTTTGTCTGGGAGACGAGGAAGCAGGCTCTTTGAAGAAGTTGGAAGAGTTGTTCTGATTCTTCTACCCATTAGTAACTCCGCAGGTGAGTAACCGTTCTTGAGGGGGCTGGCCCTGTAGGTAAGAAGGGTCTGGTATGGGTCTCCCGACTTTTTAAGAGATCCCTTGATTATTTTTACGGCAGCTTCTGCTAGACCGTTACTTTGTGGATAGTGGGGACTTGAAGTTATGTGTTTGAACCCATATTCTTTCGCAAAGACTGCGAACGATGAATCGGGTCCTTTGGAAAACTGTGGTCCGTTGTCACTGATGACTACCTCCGGTATGCCGTGTCTTGCAAAGATGGACTTGCAGTGTGTGACGACAGCGTTGCCAGTCAAGCTAGTGAGCTTCACTAACTCGGGAAACCTCGAGTAGTAATCTGTGACAATCAGCCACCACGACCCTCCAACAAAGAAAAGGTCCATGCCGACCTTTTGCCATGGTCTTTCCGGAAACTCCGTGGGCTTCAGTGGCATTTTCCTGTTTCCTTTGTGTTGGAGGCAAGTCCGACATGACTTCACCAAGTTCTCAATGTCAGCGTCGATTGTTGGCCACCAGACTGCGTTTCTTGCCCTCGCGCGGCATTTATCTATGCCGAAATGGCCTTCGTGCAGAATGCGAAGAGTTGCTTCCTGGAACTTTTTCGGGATGATGACTCTGGTGCCATGCATAAGGACGTCTTCGACTTCGGTGACATGGTCTTTATGCGGCCAGAACTCCTTTAGGCAAGGCTGCAGATCACGATGACTTGGCCAGCCTTTTTGTGTGAAAGAGCGGAGTTGGCGGCAGGACTCATCTTCCTCTTGTTCCCTTTTCAGCTCTTGCAACGAAGGGGGAGACACTGGCAGCGTTGAAAACAGCTGGTTTATGTAGCCTTCGATCTCTTTTTCCAGCTCGTTGTCCTCGATCTTCCCTTGGAGTGGAGACCTTGACAAAGCGTCAGCGGCGGTGATGTCTTTGCCTGGAATGTACATGATTTCATAAGTGTACCGCATTAAGCGCATGCGCATCCTCTGCAGTCGAGGTGTCAGGTCGTCAATCGCTTTTGACCCAAACAGCGAGACAAGAGGTTTGTGGTCTGTTTCCAGGCAAAACTTAGTTCCGCAGACGTAGTCGTGAAACTTCTCGCAGGCCCAGACGAGAGCAAGGCCTTCCTTTTCGATCTGAGCGTAACGGCGTTCAGTCTCGGTTAGTACTCGGGAAGCATAGGCAATGACAGCGTAGTGCCCATCGTCTTGCTGCTGACGTAGGACAGCACCCAGGCCATACGAGGAGGCATCCGCCGTGACTTTAGTTGGTCTCTTCGGGGAGTACATCGCGAGGACTGGATCTGATGAGAGTAGTCTTTTCCAGTTTGAGAATGCTTGTTCCTGCGCGGTCTCCCAGACGAACTCTTGTTTTGATGACAACATGCTTGACAGTGGTTGTAGCAACTCTGCCATGTTAGGTACAAATCGACCTAAGTAGGTGGCCATGCCCATCAGTCGTCGGAGTTCAGTCTTGGAGGTTGGCCTCGGCATCTCAGTGACTGCTTTTATCTTGTTCTCGTCAGGTCGTACGCGGTTGTTCTCGATGATGTGTCCCAAGTACTGTATCTTCGTGACGCCAAACTGGCATTTGTCTCTGTTCAGGGTCACGCCTGCGTCTCGAACTCGCTCGAGAGTAGCGCGCAGTCGTTGTTCGTGCTGTTCCTTCGATGATCCCCAGACAAGGATATCGTCCATGTGGCAAGCAACACCTTCAAGACCCTGGAGAATGTCACTCATGCGCCGTTGGAAGTGTTCCGGGGCAGAGCAGATTCCAAATGGTAGGCGATTGAAGCAAAAGCGACCGAAGGGTGTGATGAAAGTGGTCAGCGCTTTACTTTTCTCGCTTAAAGGAATCTGCCAAAATCCTGATGTGGCATCCATTTTTGAGAACCAGGTGGCTCCTTGCAGCGTCCCAAGGGTGTGTTCCACCGCCGGAATGGGATGCCATTCACGTAGGACGAACTTGTTGAGCTCTGTGTAGTCTACACAGATCCGCAGTGTTCCTGACGGTTTGGGTACCACCACCATTGGAGCACACCAGGAGGTGGGTTCTGTTACGGGGGTGATGACGCCGATTTCTTGCATCCGTAGAAGCTCCTCTTTTGTCTTCTCATACAGGGGTAGAGGCACCCGACGAGGAGACGTGAGAGCATGCGGAGTGGCGTCAGGCCGAAGCAGTATGTCACACTCTTGCTGTAACTTGCCAAGACCTTTGAAGACCTCAGGGAAGTCTTTGTCGACGTTCAACACCGAAACAGAGTTGAGGGAGCTGAACAGTCCCAAGCGGTTGATGGCTGGCTTGCCGAGAAGTGCGGTGCGGAGTAGCGGAAGGATGTAAACGTCTTCGACGCTTTCTCGGCCGTTCAACTTGAAATGGAGCTTGGCCACTCCCGAAATGCGAAGAGCTTTTCCATCAGGTCCCTGAAGTCGACGCGTTGTCGGGTTTAGAGGGACATGCTTGAAATGCTGATGGTATTGTCGTTCTGGAATGACAGTCTCGTCCGCCCCTGTGTCGATCTTGAAGATCAGTCTTTTCGCTTCCACTTGCGGAGCGACTTCCCAGGTTGACGAGGTAGTTTCACCCAGCAAACCAAGGAATCCTGGCTCTTCTTCGATTGCCTGCAGCATTTGCACCGACCGGCAAACAGTTGCATAGTGGCCTTTCTTTCTGCACTTTTGGCACGTGCCACTCTTTGCTGGGCAGAGAGCTCGCGCGTGCCGCTCTTTACCGCACCAGCCACATGAGCGGGCTTGATTTTTCTTGCCACTGCCTTTTGTAGGTTGATGCTGCGCCTTAGACGGTGGCTTGGCGTCGGAGTCGTGTTTAGCAGGCTTGTTCTTTCTCGCGTGTAGGACATCCACGGCTGCAGTTTCTTTGGGATGGCCTTGACGGAGTTCTGCCTGTTGTAGCTGAACAGACTCGTTCTGACGCGCAATGGTGAGTGCCTTCAAGAGATTCAGGTCGGGATCTAACTGAAGAGTTTGCGACACCTTGTGATTCTTGAGGCCTACGACTAGCCTGTCTCGGATCAGTTCCTCGCGGAGTTCTCCGAAGTTGCAGGTGTCCGCTAGGGCATGGAGAGCTGTAGCAAAATCTTCGACGGACTCACCGTCCAGCTGGACTCTGGTGTTGAATTTTGCCCGTTCGAAGATGACGTTTCTTCGAGGAATGAAGTAGTTGTCATAGCTCTTGAGCACCACGTCGAAGTTTTTCTGCTCATCGGACGTCAACTTGAACGTGTTGAAAACGTCCTCTGCCTGGGGGCCCATGAGGTACACCAGCGTGTCGACTTGACTCTCCCTTGGACGGTCGCAGAGTCCCGAAGCAGCGCGGTAGCGCAGGAACCGCTTCTTCCATTGAGGCCAGTCTGACGGCGACGAAAACGTGAATGGGTCAGGCGGCGTGATCTGGAACGAAGTCACGTTCGCTGGCGTTTGGCTTGGACGTTCCATCCGGTTACGGAGAGTCAGGTCCGTCGGCAGTCGAAGAGCATAGGTCCGTCGTGGATGCCGTAGAGGTTAAAGCCAGGTTAAGGTTTCAGGACAAGGGCCATTAGGGTGTGCTGACGTGTCGTTCGGGAGGAGAGCAGTGGTCAGCACATCCCACTTCTGACACCATGTTTGATAGAAATGTCCAGCGCAGCGCGAAGCGCGAGGCGCGTGATCTTTAATTCCTTTTCCTCTACAAGCTGTACATATATACAACGAGACGACAGCGCTATATAAGAGTCTGTGGCTGCTGTTTACATGGATGCGACAGCAGCACATCGGAATCCAGTTAGCGAATCGGATCCACTTCAATCACTACGCCTACATGGATTCGGATCGACCAGTAGCGGCACCGTCGTGTCGAAGGATCCCAACGCGGAACCTCGCTGACCTCCAGATTGTTTCCGAGGGGTCCGGGTTTGCCCAGGAAAGCGACGGATTACGGGAGCAAAGCTCCCGCAATCCCTCGCTCGAGCACTGGATTCGATCCGCTAGCGTATACATGGAGAGTCTCGATTCGGATTGACTCAGCTCCAAGCCACCCCGTCCCAGCGGATCGGATCGGATCCGGTCCGATTCGATCCGAGTTGTTTACATGGACCGATTCGATCTCGTTAACTGGACTCTTCGATGCGCTGCAGTCGCATCCATGTAAACGTAGCCTGTGTCTCCCTCGAGCCGGTTCATTGTACTCAAAAAAAGCCGTAAAGGATACGTTGATGCTAGGTAACAGGAAGGGCAGAGGATATGCTCGACCCGTTGGGTATGGGCCGCTCGTCAAGGTCGTCTGAGTCAACTCGGAAAGCTCCAGGCGCAGAAAATCCATCTCTCTATCAGAAGGCTAACAAGGGCGAAAAAACATGACGCCGGAGTTTTTTTCTATTTATTTATTATAGGAGAGTGGTTTTCAAATGAAGGGCCGTGAAGCCTGGCTCATCAAAGCCCGGCAATAAAGTTTTTCAGATCGAAGAAATGCCTCAGCTTTCAGGGAGTCTTCTCGCGTGTATGTCAATAAAAGAAGTCTACTTTACACTAGCCTTTAGTCATATCCACTTGTTAAGTCATTCTTATATTTAACCTATAGACGCTTTGCAAGCAGCTGTGAATGGGCGCCGCCACAACCGACATTCAGTTTCTGATTTCTCTTATTCCGTTCGCTTCACGTCATCATTGCCACAGTAGAACATGGTTATTGCGACTTTAGTGCTTCTCGCGTCCCTTTGCCCAGCATAGACATCTGTGGAGGTATCAAACGCCTGCCTGGTGGACTTGGTATCCCGGTAAAACAGGAGAAGGTCGGGCTATGGCGGCTCAATCTGGCGCGTGTGCAAAGCGTGTATAGCTTTCCCTCCCTTCCCCACGAACGGGCTCCTCCATCGTCTCCGCCGATCCACAAGGGGTCCGCGAAACATCGATGGTTGAGAACCACTGTTATAGGAAACGATTCGATTACTTCCTCCCGAGTCTCTGAGGATGGCGCCCGAGAACGCGCATTTTCCTGAACCTAGGCGCACATCCTCCGCATCTGCGCGTGTGCGGCGATGTGCTGCTATCGGGTGCAGTGAATCCTCGCTGGGATCGACGACCTCTCGGAAATACTCTCTAAAGCATTAAAAAAAAAAATCGTAAAAGCAACGTCCGTTTTTTTTTTTTTTTTGCTGCCGGGGTTGAGAGAGCGTTTTTGACACATCGCCGATTTCAGCGAGGATTTGGCGGACTCCGATAGCAGCACATCGCCGCACATGCGGAGGATGTGCGCCTAGGATCAGGAAAACGCGTATTAATTAAATAATTTGTAATAAAAAAATATAAAAAAACTTCGGCGTCGTGTTCCTTTTTCTTTCGCTAGCCCTCTCTGGTAGACAGATGGATTTTCTGCGCCTGGAGCTTTCCGGGGTAACTAGACGACCTTGGTGCACTCTCAAGAAAAAGGGTGTAAAGGTGTATCGTTACATCCTTTGTCCCATATAATACACCCCAAAACTTTATTTCGACGTACAGAGCCCTATAGTCGAACAGACGGCCCCAAATTTTACGAGGGGCTTGATAACGGTGCGATATAACTTTTTAAATAGCTAAAGTACGTATCAAAGACCACAGAAAGAAAACACCGAGTTTTTACAGTAGGGCCAAGAAAACCCCGATTATGTTTTTTGTAGTCAGTAAAACGTACATTAGCTATTTTAATAAGTTGTACCACACGGCTATCAAGCCCCTCGTAAAATTTCGGGCCGTCTGTTCGACTGTAGGGCGCTGTACGTCGAATTGAAGTTTTGGGGTGTATTATGGGACAAAGGGTAACGATACGAGCGGCCTGTCCCCAACGGGTCGACGCACCCCTCACCCGTCCATCCTTCTTCTGAGTCTTGCCCCCTCTGCCTTTTTCCCCTTTCCCTAAGAATGCAGGGAACAAGCGATCGCACTCCATGGAATAAACTTCGTTGTGAGTTGAAAGAATGTACTCGTCCGTGTTTCGTCCTCTTTATCTTTTATTCTTTCTTATTTAGAGTACTTTACCAACACGCTCGTTAGGAATATGATACATTATTGCAATCTTTACGTGTGATTTACTTATGGCCATGGGGACATCATATGGGGAGACTAATTGCCACGATAAGTCGTTTAATTAGCCACCATTTAATCATTAACTTTTTACTTAGTGAATAGAAATGTATTGTTCCAAATAGAAACTTAATCGAAAACCACTGAATTAGTATATTGTAGAAAGGCTTGGGAGCGCTTGGGAAGGCCAGTGGTTTGCTAAAGTTACCACGCGTGCAACAGGCGCAAGGCTGGTGATGCGGAAACGTGGTAACTTTAGCGCACCACCGCACTCCCCATGCACTCCAAGCCTTTCTAAAATTCTACTGATTTTGTGGTTTGCTATGATGCCCAGAAAGTGTTTAGATTGCAACCCTATGTTTATTTTCACTCATTAAAAGTTAGCCATCAAAATTTAGTATAGTTAATCAATTTATCGTGATTATCCCCCTATATTATGTACCCCTTGACGTGTAACTACCTACACAGACTACTTCAGTGTACTTTCACAACTTTTTTTATAAAAAAAATCAAATTTAAAACAAAACAATAAAAGAACACTCTGTAATTTGTGGAATGAGGTGCCTGTGGAACGCATGGTCAAAACGATGGACATTAAATTTATGTGCCGTCTAGGATCATTACTATCACCGAAACATCTCAAATCACATTAAGGAAGAAGGAGATTACAGAGAGACATTGCTCATGGGTAGGGTGACCGACCACCCGTCCCGCGACTCGCGGGACTGTCCCGCATTGAGGGCTGCGTGTCCCGCGTCCCGCAAGAAATACCAAAATCTTTAAAATGTCCCGCATTTCACATTGTCGTAGCATTCGACTACGCAAATTATGGCGCTTCCGAAGAACGGGCCACGGGGTAGCGCGGAGGTCGCTGATAAACGTGTGAATCTCGGTGGTATGCCATTTTCTATACAAGCACTGCGGGAAGCGACCGTTGTTCTTGCAGGAGTAGGACGCGCATGTGCCGTTGTGCCTCTACCCTTGATGGCAAAATATTGCGAGCGAAAATTTCTCTCCAAAAGTTGAAAAATAAACTATTGTAATTATTTGCAAATCATACTGTGTCATGCGAAAGGGTTGTTATGGAACATAAAGTTTTTTTAGTGAAGACGGCCACACAAGGCAAAAAACCTGCAACTCACAAGGGTCGTAAAAACAACAACATAAGGTTCTAATTTTGTGCAAGAGCATGTTAGTATAAGAGTAAGTATTCGACAGGAAACAAAAAGTCGAAAAAGATTTACTGTTTCTTATTTCCCTTTCATGCATTGGGGTCTGCTGCAGTCGATTTATATGTTTTCAACTTAGGCACTCATAATAAAATATTTACCATTACAATTACATAAAAATATATCACTGTGAGTGAAAATTATTTTAGCTTAATTGCCGCCACACAATTTTCAGGTGTATAATATGCTTTCGGACTGCACAGGATATCGGGGTGTGCGGGATGGTTAATTTTTTTGTAATACTTTTTTCTTGAGTCGTGAAATACCGTACCCCTTCGCTCCCCCCCCCCCCCCGGGTTAGGGTGTCCCGCATTTCGCCTGCAGGAAGGTGGTCAGGAAGGTGGTCATCTACTTGAGGCGGGGGACAGGTGGTGCGAACGCTCTAGCTACTCCGACAATCCGTGAACTCGTAGTGCAGTGAGCATTGTGTGGCCACGTGCCAAAACGTGCCTAGTCTTCTTCATCTAACACAAGTTACACAACTGCTTTCCTGGTTCATTGCTTTCGGATAATGTGTGTACTTTGGGCTGTGTCACCTGCCGCGCATACGTTACCTTTGCGGCCATGCGGTTCCACTCGGCGACCACTTAACAAGTCGCGCGCCAGTGATTCGAACGCTGCGTCACTTATTATCCATGCACGTGCATGCACAAGCCAAGATCTGTTGAAATTTATTAGTGTAAGCCTTTTTCCATTTCAACCAGCATGCTCATATTCAGCCAAATGTTTACTTTGGAGTAAACCTTGCTCCGCGAAAATCCAAACGTGTTGGCGCCGATAGATTTGCTTAGATGGAATGGCTGGACGCACACAGCTTAGAGGTTTTCTTTTTGAATTGGAAGGGATGGTGACCCGCATCTATCATTATGGAAACCCTTCTAGACGGCGGAAACAGCCGTCGCTGCTGTCTTGGCGAATCCGTTATCTTGGTGTGTTGGCAACGGCACTTTCCCTCTGTGCAGGGCGACAGCGTGACCGCGTGATGCACAGACGTGCTGTGATGAAGAGTTTCCAAGTCACTCGGGAAGGATATAGCGCTCAAAGCGCACTGTCGAATGCAAGTGATCGAAGTAGAATGTATTCTAGTAAGGTATTTGATTCTGCCTAGCAATTTCTTCTCTTCCCTTTCTTTCCCTCTCTTTACTAATGCCTAAAATAGTATAAGATAAATCGAAAGTAATGATAATATGCACCTGTATCATAAAGGGTTCCTTTACAGTCTACAGAGACTCCTACATTTGCTAAGATATTGCGTCCATTCTGAATTCTTCGTGTCCCTCTGTCTTATCCAGGTTGTTTCATATCATCACAAGGACTAACTAAATTATAAATAAATAAAAATCAAAAGAACTCTTGTGTGTCTTTCGATCGCCAGGATTTATGATTTTATAATATCTTCTAGGGTCAAACAACAAGCCCAGATGATCACCCTCTACCGATCGAAATTAGGTTCCTGACCACGACCGCATATAGACCTCTTTCAAAAAGTCTGACAACAATGAAAAAAAAAAAGCTCGATCTGGCTGGGTACACTGGTCAGCGGACGCCATCTTGAAGGATGCGCACGGTTTGTTTATGTTGCCCCAGTACGGGTTTCGTGCGTGTGGTGAGGATGTCGTGGGTGGAATACAACCACCGTTTGTTTATCACGCACTAAGAAATTCTTTCTTTCGATGCTCCGAGTAAGGCCAAGAGACTGAGTGGTACCATTAATTATTAAAAGTTTTTTGTGTGTTTCAGTGATGCGCTCGCAGCCTCCTTGTTGTGAAAGATAAGTTTGTGTTCGTGGCTACGCGAGTTGAAAGGCTTGCGGTTGCATCATCCTGTAATTCTAGAGGTTATTCCCGATCAGTCGGAAGCTAATGTAGCCTGCAGTGCACAGTTGTCGGCGATCTGGTGACAACGAGCCCACCGATATGCTAGTCGCTAAGCTCGCAATTCCTCTAACTGACAAACTCGCTAGCAGGTTGCAGACAGCACGTGAAGCAGGTAGACTTCATGCCTGTCTAGAAGCAGTTTTGCGAAAGCACATCATTTGTGCAGACTGGTTATGTCTATCATATCATCACATGATTCATTCAAAACTGCGATAACCAATCATCTTTGTTGATACTAACCTTGACTGCTCATGTTTTACATCGTTTGTTTATAATTTTGTTTTTACTGAGTTTTGTACTGTATATTGCCCCTCCCCTCTGTAATGCCCTAGTGGCCCTGAGGGTGCTAAAATAAATTTTAAAAAGCCAAATTTAATTATACTGCAATTAGGTTTTGCCATGGATTCTAACAATTGAACTCACAAATAAATTACTCACCTTCAAATCTCGCACAAAATAAATTTTAAATTATTGTTCAATAAGTGGTATTCACGGCGGAATAATTTTCCCACACCTTGTCGAAAGTAGTTGCTAAAAGGATCAATCCTCAAAAACGATTGTTGTGCATATTAACTACAAAAATATTATAATGTCACTTTGAATTGTACTTATACTTCGTCTCACCTTAGCATGGACTATTGTTAGCCGCGCATGCCAAAAGCGCGAGCTATTCCCTTTGGATGAAGCCTCGATGGCTGCACGAGCGCGCGTGCAGCGAGTGCTTCAGTCAAGACAGTCAATGCCACCCGCTAGCGCGTGCACAGCCTTCGCAGTTAGGCCTGGTTCACACTTGCGTAATCTGGTGGTGCGCAATCTCCACGAATTTGGCGCCGGGCTGTAGCGCCGCACTGAGTCATTGCCAGCAGGCCGCCTCCGCTTCAGTCGGCAGCGGATTAGCTGTGAAGACTGTGAACTCAGGCCTTAGTCCATGCGTAACGGCGAGACGTAAGTATAGACAGTCTCGTAACTGACTTTTAGGTTAATATGAGCCATTGTTGACCTAACTCGTGCTCAGTGACGTGAACGCCATCTGCCGCGAGTTGCGCATAGATTTACCAAAATGGTCCGCGCCTACGAGTCAAAGCCTCCACGAATTAAACCGTACTCGGAAACCGATAGCCGCACAATTTTCATGTAACAACTAGTAACTCCATATGTGTTTCACTTGCAGAAGCTCCGCGTCAAGCATGCCTCGCCGCTTCAAACAGGCAGTCGCCACCGTGATCGTGGCTGACTTTACTCTGGACATCACGACGGAACAAGACAAATGCAGTTTCCTCCACTAATTTGGGCAGCCGAACCAATCTCCGCATCTGACTTTGCACAACAAAACGCGAACGTATTGGATCAGGATTGAAACAAATTGAAAGCTTGTGCAGACTGGCTCGAGCGACGCGTATTCTTCAAGATGGCGTCAGGGGCTAGTTGCCTTTCCGTGCGACAGATGGCACTCTTCTATCTAAAGGGTCTATAGTCGCAGCAGATTACGGTTGCGGTCAGGTGCTGCTGACGGACTTCTGTGCCATTTCTGGCACGAAAGATGATCGTGTCTCCGTCGAATTTCAGACATGTTTTTATACCCGATAAACCAAGGAGGACTTCTCTGGCATATGGTGAAAAGCTGAGGGAGAGGAAGAAGATGGGAGCGTGCGGTGGCATCAGACTGCCGAGCTCTGATTGGAAGAATAGAGGTAGACGCAAAGACAAGCTGTATCCCACCATATTTACTCCAATCAGCAAAGAAGAGCGTTGTCTCCCCTCTAGCACAGTCTGACGTTCGAACGACAGACTCCGCAAGGAGCAGGCGACCGTCTCGTATGTCTTGCCTTTTCGATCCACCCTCTAATCCTCCTAACCAGAGCTGGGCGCTCTGACGTCTCCGCACACTTTCATCTCCTCCTCACCCACAGTTTCTCACCGTATACACAGGCCTTGCCCTCGGGGGAACAAAGAACCGTCGCGGAATACTCACGAAGAGCACGAGTGGTGACGTGACGGTCCACGTGATCCTCCAGTACCAGCCGAGCCTCTTGTCCAGCATGAAGAACACGTCGTCCGAGAAGTGGCCGTACCCTGCCGAACAGAAGGACGTGACCGTCCGGAGAACGTCTTTATGGCAGATGTTTTGTTGACCAAAACGCAAAGTGAAACTTCCTTTATGGAAGTTCCACACTGCTAATGCATCGTACAAAAGACAGGCTGCACACACTGCCTGAGGCATGTGTTTTTCTTGCATGGCAATCCTGTCACGTCGGTCATACAAGCACTGTCTGCAGACATGTTACAAGCATGTATATGTATCAAACGAATGTGCTTCGAACATGATTTTGAGGGCGTGTCCCCTGATATTTCTGCCATCATGTCTGCAGACTTTCGTATGATGTATGAGCAGTATCATTGCTGCTTTAGTTTGTACAGTCTGAGTGTACCTTACTGGAGCCCTGTGTGTATTGAATACGAAATTCTCCGATATGTTAAAGGGGCACTGAACCACCTCCTGCTGATAGCTCTATTTATGGTCATAACTAGAGCTGCTGGGATTTCCGAGACATGTCGCCGATTTTCAAAAGTGTTCCGATGACAGTGTCTAGCTGCTAACCGGTACGCATCTATCGAGCACATTTCCATTTGGTTTTCTATCTACATCGTTGTCCCGATTTTGCGGTGAGTGTCCCGAAAGATTCAATATTGTACCAATTGTCGTGTCCAGTTACTTTACTGAAACGTCAGTATAAAATGTGTTTTTCACCCGTTGATAATAATTTTGCATCGGTCAGGAGCCAGCTTGGCATTCCTTCGCAAACAACTCCAAGGGTGTTCAAACCGCATGTGCTACCTTATATTAGCCATGCTGCCTTCCCTGCCTTTTAAAGCGCTGAATATACTGAGTCACCGACTGATATACTCTGTTTCACCTTATGATGTACCGCAGGAAAGGCTACAAGCGCGAGCTCCTTGCTCTGTAGCACATCTCGGCGGCACAAGCTCTCGTGACTTAAAGCGGCTGCCGACGCTATGAGCTCGCGCTTCTAGCTTCGCTGCGGTACACCATAAGGTGAAACGAAGTATAGTGCCGCGCAAGCTTCTCGTGGTTGCTGCCGACCAACGTTGTTGCCGACCAACGTTGCTGCCGACCAACGTTGCTGTCGACGACTATACTTCGTTTCACTTTATCTGCGAGCGAAGCCAAAGCTAGAAGCGCGAGACCAGCGCTTTTTGCGTTTCTCCCCAGCTCGCGCGCTCGAGCAAAGCCTGAACGCACGGAGCTTTCGTGCTCGCGCTTCCAGCTTTGCCTTCGCTCGCACATAAGGTGAAACGAAGTATAGATGCGCGAGACCAGCGCTTTTTGCGTTTCTGCCCAGCTCGCGCGCTCGAGCAAAGCCTGAACGCACGGAGCTTTCGTGCTTGCGCTTCCAGCTTTGCCTTCGCTCGCACATAAGGTCAAACGAAGTATAGATGCGCGAGACCAGCGCTTTTTGCGTTTCTGCCCAGCCTGCGCGCTCGAGCAAAGCCTGAACGCACGGAGCTTTCGTGCTCGCGCTTCCCGCTTTGCCTTCGCTCGCACATCAGGTGAAAGCGAAGTATAGCATCTACCCCAGAAAGAGCCGCGCGCACTCCAAGCATCAAGAACAATGCAGGGAACGTAGGTGCACGCTCTGCATCTGTTGGCGCCATATCGCCTCCTCCATGCTCACAAAGCCTGGCAGTTCGACGACGGAGCCATAGAGTGCCCGATCGCAGATTTGGAGCGCGAGTATCTGGTAGCACAGAGCATCAAAGGGCCATTTCTTGGGGAAGCTGGACGTCAGCGCACTGCTTTTGCAACGGCGATGACCCGAGACACACTTGTTCGCTCAGGAGAAGTGTGTTTCGGCGTCTCGCCGCAGCGGGGCGACAGAGTCACTTGGCTCTCCTCTGATCCGTTGTCTGCCGCTCCACCCTGCTCAATAGACCCTTTCCGAAATTCAGTCTGGCCACTTTGATCACTATCATCATCTGTGGAACGGCATCTGTGCCATACCAATGGCGGCCTCCTAGTTTCTGATGAAGGGAGACGTTGAAGATGCTCCTAAGCGGATGTTGCGGGGTCTGTACATTCGGGGGTGAGTACGACGCGACGTAAAAATGGAACACAAGAGCTACGTAAGCGTTCATTTCTAATAACTCAGATTCAGTCAATCTGTGGGTGGCACACAATTGGCCTTGATTTTCTCGAGGCACCTGAGTGGAGTTGGAGCTTTGTTCTGAATGCAGGTTCTTGGTCACCATCGAACTGAAAGTGATCGAGAAAGAACTCACACTGAACAATTCCTCGCGTGCCGTTGACGGGCGAAAGTGACGGTGCCGAAACAAGTTCATTTCCGCCATTGATATGGCAAAACCTAAGCTGCTTTACGGACCACCAGATGTCACTGAATTTCGGAAAGGGTCTATTTGTGCGCCGCTTTTCGTGGCGATCTGCCAGGCTTTGTCTATATAGTAGGCTATGGTTGGCGTCTTCAGCTCCAGCTGCTCGAAAGCAAAAATCTAAAACAAATGGCACTTCGCACGCGCGTTCCACGGATGCTTTATTGTGGTTATTTACTTCGAATGTTTTATATAAAGAGTATTGACGCTTTTGCAGCACCTGTGCATGGGCGCCGCCATAACTGACCTTCAGTTTTTGCTTCCCCTTATTACGTTTACTTCACTTCATTATTACCATAGCCGGCCAGGTTATTGCCATCTTAGATTTTATTCTGTCTTTCTCCCCAGCATTGGCGCTTTGTGGAGGCTCGTCCACACCAATTTCAGTGGCTCAGTATCTCGGTAAAACAAGAGAAAGTCAGCCATGGCGGCTGTATTCTGGCGCGTGTAAAGCGTCTATTCACGGGTCACCATATTTGAGGACGATGTTTAGAGCGCATGCTCAGAACGAGCCCACATTAATAGGCTGCTGAGACCGACAGGCTTGATGGTGCGGAATGCACGTTGCAAAAGAACTGTGAAAACCAATATATTTTAAAATATATATATATATATATTTTTTTTTAATATTGCATTATCAACAGTAAATCTATTTTAATATTATGTTCGGCAAGACTATATTCAGATTGTTTATAAAGGTATATATGTTATGTATCGCTAGTACGCATGGTTTAGGCCTGAGACGCACTAAACCTTGTCACAAGCGTCATTAAGGGAAAAGGCTGCCGTCGGCAGTTGTGGTTTTACAGAATGTGGCGGGCTCAACATTCCAAAGCTATGAATTTACTCCTCATGAACCATATGTGCGGGTTAAAAAAAGGCGAAAAAAATGTAAGGTGAGAAAATTAATAAAATAAAAATAGTGTTTTTTTAACGCGTGTTGAGTTTGTACTAGTGTTGGACAAAACACTTGATAGTTAAGTTACTAAATACCTGCATCATAAAGTATTTAAAATAAAACTCAAGTTACTCTCACTGTAAAGAATCTTGAGTAGAGTACAAATACTTAGAAATGTATATTCAATTACTATTGAAAGTACTTCCGCATATCGCAATTTGTATCGACGTCAGTGACAAATACAATTTTACAGGTCCTTAAATCTGGTTTACAAGAATGGTTTATTAACACGCAACAGCACAAAACGGTAAAAAAAGCATTGTAAGGTTATTCTCTGCAGTCCAATTATAAGGAGCGGGATATCACAGATATACCTTACAAAACATGTATCGGACAAAAATAAAATAAGAGGTCACTTCAGCTATAGAGACCTGCAGGCCCACCTTAGACGCACTGTTTTACTACAATCCATATTCCCTCTATGGGGAGTTCACTATAAACGAACTTGGGATACGGAAATGAGTGAGTGGATAACAAACAGAGCCCACATAATAGCCAAGGCACTGGTCGCACCTTCTTCATGTAGGTTGCGTTCAGAAAGGCAATCCACGTTGGGGGCCACTTTGTTAGCATTTTGAGAGGTCATCCTACTCGAAGTTCGTTTCCTGTCCAGTTCTCTATCAACGTTCGCTTACAAACAATGTTTGCGAGAGCAATAAATGCCAAACTGACGAAAACAAACAAACAAAAAAACGACGTTTTGCCGTAGCGGGGTTAAATATACAAGCAAAAAAAAGTGTTTTGTCTGTCCACTATTTATTTTGTTTTATTTGTCATTTTCTTGACACTGAAGTCTGCATTGTTGTCGTGAGTCGTTTCCCGTTCTGCGTTGCACCTCAGTGTGGCAATCTTTACTTCCTAAAACCATGTCCCTTTGTTTGAGGATTTTTTGGGGAAACTCTAGGACACAAAAGGTGCCTTTGGAAAGGCGAAGGGAAAACCTTCACTGTACAAACTTTGGGGTGAAATATGAGTCACAATCGGCGCAAAAGCGATCTTTTCGCGAGCTCAGTCTAAGTCACTGTACATTATCGGAGCTAGTAACAGGATTTGGTTGCTTGAATGTTCGCGTTTATTCGTCCACGCCCACGCCACTTCTACCGAAAAACTCGGAAAATGGCGGAATGTCAAAAATGTATTTGAGATAATGAGTACAAGATACTCAGAAATGTAATTTAAATACAGTATCAAATACTCT